>WAAE01003217.1:135934-196854 GCA_013400495.1 Nicator chloris
GGGCGGGCGGGGGCGGCCGCGGGCGCCGCGCTCTTAAAGCGGCCGCGCCGGGCCGGGGCCGCCGGGAGGAGTCGCTACGGCAACGGAACAGCGGGGCGGGAGTGCGGCGGGGCCGGGCACCCGCGTGTGCTGTGTGCGCTGGAGTCCTTTCATGTCCCCCGAGCGCCGGGCTGGGCACCCGTGTGTGTCCTTGCGCGTTAGAGTAATTTCATGTGCCCTGTGCTCCGAGGCTGAGCACCCATGTCCCCTGTGCATCGGAGTCCTCCCGTGTCCCTTGTGCTCTAAGGCTGTGCACCCGTGACCCCTGAGCGCCAGGGCTGCCCAGCCATGTTCCCTGGGCTCCAGAGCAGTGCACCGTGTCACTTGTTCATCGGAGTCCTTTCACGTCCCCTGTGCTCCAAGGCTGTGCATCCACGTCCCCTGTGCATCGCAGTCCCTCCACGTGCCCTGTGCATCACGGCTGTGCACTCATGCCCTCGTGCACCCTGTGGGATGACTGTCCCCTGTCCCCCCATGTGCCTCACGGCTCCTCCGTGTCCCCCTGTGTGCCTCCGTGTCCCACTGTGCCTCACAGCCACTCTTCGTCCCCTGTGCCTCAGGGCTGAGACGTTCCCCTGTGCCTCACGGTCCCTCCATGTGATCCAGGTGACATGGTTCAGTGGCCCGGGGTTACGCTGGCAGTGCTGGGTGCACAGTTGGGCTGGATGATCTTGAGGTTCTTTTCCAACCTTGATGATTGCACGTCCCTGTGTGCCTCGGGGCTGCCCAAGGAGCTGTACCCCCACATGCCCTGGGGATGAACCATCTTCCCGTGTGCTCGCAGCCCCGCTGTGCCCCCGGTGCCTCAGGGCTGTGCTGTGCCCCCTGTTCCCCTCCATGGCCCTGCCACATTCCCAAGTTATCTCCTGTATTTTACAGCCTTGCCATGTCTCCCTATTCCCCCTTATACCTCAGGTCACTGCTGTGTCCCTGAGTCCCAGTGAGTGAGTGACTGCCTGCCCAGTCACTGCCACACAACCCAGGTGACCAGCACATCCACAAGGGTCCCTCCCCACCCACCACCACCCCCAGCACCCTCCCAAAGCCACTTGGTGTTGTCAGCCGCCACTGGCAAGTGCTGGTGGTGGCCTCTGAGGATGCACAGGGGCTCCATTACAGAAGCATTAACAAATTATGGTGTTCCCTCCTCTTTCTGTGCTGCTGTCAGTGAGGATGGGCCCTTCCCCAGAGCTGTCCAGACACATGGCCAAGAACAAGCCAAAGAGAGCAGAGGCAAACTCTCCCAAGCAGGAGAAAGGGAAGGAAGGAAATTCCAGTTACCAGGGAATAGGTGTGCTCAGAGGTTTCCAGCACACCAGGTGAAAACAGAGCCAAAACATTAGGCCAGCAACTAGCTAGATGGAGCTACACACCCTCTGGGTGTAAAGTAGATGGACTTTTTGAAGATACTATTTGAGAGCAAATAACATTGAAGAACACTGTTTTGCTCTAGGAAGCAGAAACCCTGAGTGTTCAGGTACTCTTGTGGTCATAGCAACCAAACATTCTGTCTCCCATAAAAAAATTTAATTCCTTTTTTTCCTATATAAGTGTACACAAACCAGTTTTCAATATCATGGCTTTTAGCTCTGTCAAGTGGCTCTCTGTTGCTACGAGGCAAAGAGGCACAGACACGGCAATGTCTTCACTAGACTGCTCAGTGATTTATTGCATTCTTATCATTTCCCCTGGCTTTTGTCTCCTTTCTTAGTCTTATTTACAGCAGCATTTTCATCCTCCCCTTTCTCAGACAGCCAGTTGTGCAATGGAGTAGAGCAGCACGCAATATCTAGGTGAGGCAAAGCAACAAGAAAAGACTTTAATATGTTCTCCATTATGGTCCTGAGACATGACCAGTCCAACTGAGAGTGAGCTGGGGGTGAATAGCACGCCTGAAGAGAGCAGCTGTGTTTCTAATTCCCATGGCACGCCTCCGCAGGGTGCAGCTCTGGTGCCCCTGTGTCGCAGGAGGGGAAGAGGGGCAGGCTCCTGCATTTGATGGAGGGTCAAGAAGCTGCCTCAGAGCTTTCTCTGCTAATGAGGGTGCGAAAAATCTTCTTACATCTCCCAGGGAAAAAGCTATTGAGCAGCCCCAGGTCCCATGTGGGTGGGCACGGGGGCAGTCAAGTGTTCATGTGTAGGGTTAGGGAAATATGGAGCAAGGTGCCCCTTTAGGAGCATCTTTGGAGTGCTGCATAGAATCATACAATCATTAAAGGGGGAAAAGCCCTCCAAGATCAACCATTAATCCAGCATCACTGTGTTCACCACTAAACTATGTCCCCAAGTGCCACACATACACATTTTTTGAGCAGGGATTATGATATCAGCCCTGGGCAACCTGTTTGAATCCCTGACCACCCTTCCAGAGAAGAAATTTTTCATTATATCCAGTCTAAGCAGATATTAGGAACTCCAGTGTGCCTGGTCCTGTAGGACACATCTTTAGTACCAAATGAAACCACTCCTGAGGACACTGCTGGGTCACAAATGTGATCACATGTAATGGCAATCTCCCAGAATGGTCCCTGGCCTGGCTTTGGGGTGTTGCATCCCTCATCCTCCCCAGGGGTGGTTCCAGGCAGGGAACACGGTGGGAATATCCCAGGGGCTGCTCCCAGTACACATCTGGATGCTGTTTGCTTAAAGACCAAGGGATTTTACCAGCAGGGGCATGTGGTGGAGCCAAGGTCTCTGTGCCAGGGGCAGGGCTGGGGGACACTGGGGCAGCAGGATGGGGGGGCTGAGATGGCCTAAGGAGACTTGGGTATGGAAAGAGGTTGGAGGGAGGGATTGTATGAGGAAAGAAGGGGCTGTGGCATGGATTGGAAAGGCTCTAGAGCACAGAACAGGGAACTGGGAGCTGTGGGAGAGGAAGGAAGGAGACAAGTTTTGAGCCAAGGTGGGAGTGGAGCCACTGGGTAACAAGGGGCTTCTCCCACAAAGAAGGCACAGGAGCCACAAGCCTTGAGCAGGGCTGGGAATGCCAGCTCAGGACTGAGTCCTGGCATATCCCTGCCACAGAGCCTGTTTGGATATGGGGCTTTGCCATCGTGGGTGCAGAACAGATGCCTTATCCTTCCAGGGCATTCCAAGGCTCCCAAAGCTATCCTGGGGCTGCGTCAGCCCCTGTGCACTCAGCTGGAGCTGGGACACATCTCTGAATGGCCTCGGTGAGGCCCGGGAGAAGCTACCCCAGGGCTGGGCAAGGCTGGGCTCACTCCCAACATGGAGCTGTGGAGCAGGGATGTGTGCTCCCAGCAGTGTCCTTCACTCCTGCCCTCACCTCAGCTGTCCTGGCCGTGCTGCACCCTGCCAAAAGCAAGTGTTGGGGCAAACAGGGATGTAACAGCCTGGAGGAGGGGCTGGCCATGACAGCAACCATCAGACTTCATGCAATATACTGACTGTAAAGGTCTCTTTTCAAGCTCATCCAAGTTACCAAGCCTGAAATGGATTTTTGGAGGTTGCATTTGGCTCTCGGTGTGGGGCAGCTGGTGAAGGCAGCCCGTGCTTTACCTCAGCTCACCATCTCACAATGTTTGAATAAAACCTCCCACCTACAGGACTCAGGGATGGGGGATGTTCTATTTAAGGGATCTGTGTCTATTCTGCTGAGTTATGCTCCAGCACACTCGTTTATTTTGACAGATTCTGGTTTCCTGCTGGCAGCATCCTCAGCTTTGTACCTGCGCCGTGGCGGTTTCAGCTTGGGTGTCTGGAGCCCTGCAGCCACTGCCCGTGTGTCCTGCTCAGCTCCTGTCTCTGCTGCCCTCTCGTGATGCCTCTGCATGTGCTGGGCTTGGGGGAAGACCTTGCCTCCCCCAACGACTCTGAGAGACGTCAACACCAACACCGTTGTTAAAAGCTCTTTCTATTTCCAATAACATTTCTAATTCCTGAATGATACAAAACTTCACAATCAGTTGTTCCTTGTGTTTGTGTGTTCTCCCCTAGCCACGAGGGAGATCCTCTGAAGGGCTCATCCTGAATCACTGCTTGCAGAAGTTTGTGTACCAGCTGCTCCTTAATCCAGACAGTGCCTTGTCTTTTTTTTTTTCCCAGTAGAAATCGAGCATCTAAAAATCTCGTAGTGATTCAGGTTGGTTTTTGTTTTTGGGGGGGTTTTTTTGGGGTTTTTGTTTTTGGTTTTTGTTGTTGGCCTTGGGTTTTGTTTTTTGGCGGTTTTTTTGGTTTTTTTAAGGCCAACAGGTCCCTGTGTTCACCGTCAGCTGCAGCAGCTCCCTGTTCTCTTCTGCCTTGGTCTGCAGTGCTGCACTTGGCTTTGCCACCCCTGCTGTGCAATCACTGCATGTGCCACCCAGCTTCCTCCCATCCCCAGGTCACACCTGCCTACTGTGGGTCAGTATGGAATCTCTGAGTTCTGGTTTTATCCAGACCTGTGGAAATAACGGCTTGTTCCCAAGAAAACACCTGCTTTCTGGGACACTGCTCAGTGAACAGCTGTGTGAGGCTCACCAGCTCTGTCACCATGTGTCATTAATTGGAATTAAGTCCCAGGCAAGTGTAAGAGACTGGCCAAGGTGGTGGTGAGATTCCATGCTTGGAGGTTTTAAAAGCTGGGCTGGACACAGCTCTGAGTAACCTGGCAGAAGTTTGAAGTTGTTCAGCAGAGTGGATGGTTGGGCTGGAGACCTGGAGGGCAAAGCTTGGGCTGCACAGACAGAGTGTGGTGTTTTGGGAATGAACTTCATGGGGGAAAGCCCTGATGCAAGAGAGCCGTGAGTCTGGAGCATGGGCATGGAGAAGGGGTTTCAGATGCCTTTCCCCAGGCAGCCTCTTCCCAGGAGACTGGGCTGGGAAAATCCCAGGAAGCCTTACTCAGACTTTCCTCAGGATGCCTAAATTAAGGCAGCTGAATCCCAGCCTCAGGGGCTGTCTGATAAAACAGCCCAGCAAACTCAGTAAGCTGAAAATACCATCCACTGGAAATCCTGCACTCTGCGTTTCCTGCAAGGGGCTCTTTCTGCAATAAGCCCCAAGGAGCAGAAGCAGCTGCTGAGCCAGATTTCTTCACTGCTGGCTGCCACAGCCTGCCCCAGCCAGAGCTGCCCTTGCTGTGCAGCCCCCACATATCATCACTCTCTCCAAAAACCCCACACCTGAGCTGCCCTGGAGCTGGGGCAATCCTGTGTTTCGTGCACAGAACCACCCAGTAACCCCCTGCTCAGCACAGACATAAACGGTGGAACTGTGTGAGAAGGGAGCACTGGGGGTTTCTAGTTCAACCACCCCTCGATTACCCCCTTTTCTCATCATGTCCCATGGTTTTAGGGATCTCCCAGGGTTCTCCCAGGAAGATATCCCAGTGCTGTGTTCATCTGCTGCCCCATCTCCCCAGCTAGAGCAGCAGCATCTGCCCAGGTCCATGGACCTCTCCCACTGCCTCAGTCAATGTCCAGGTCATGCCACGGCTCCCACCCCACTGTCCTTGCTGCTTGGACAGTTTTATTTCCCCAGGATGGTCAGCAAAATCTTAATTTTAATATCTAAATTGTAAAACACGCTGTGAAAGTCTGATCTCAGCAGTTTATTCTTACAGTGCTCCCGAGGGAGAACAGCGCTCAGGAGCTTTGCTCCCTGGTCACTTTGAGAGCTGAGCTACTTCGTTCTAACTCCTGAGAGCTGACTCTGAATTACAACACGCGAATACAGCTCTGAAACAAGTCATGCAGCAGTGACAGGTAGGGCAGCACAGCACAAACCCGGCCCGGGAGGATAACACAATTCCTGCAGCCTTTTGTTGCAGCTCGTGGAAACCACGGTCTCTAATCACAGTCACAAACAAATCAGCAGGAACAACTGCCCAGCTCTTGCTGCTGCGCTTCCATCAAGGCCTCTGGTGGCCGCTGCCGGTGCCGTGTCACCACGCGGAGTGCCGGTGTCCCCCGGGAGGCTGCGGGAGCGCTCAGGCTCCGGCGCCGGGCAGGGCAGGGCAGCTCTGGCAGCCCGAGCTGAGCGCTCACAGCTCTGCCCGGGAGCGGCCGGCACAGCAGCGCCTGCAGGAGGGGTGAGGTCGGCTCTGGGCTTGCTGTGGCACACCAGCCGTGCTGTGCCCGAGCGCCTGGTGCCCCGGAGCTGCGGAGGAAATGATTCCTGCAATAGCTGAGTGTTCTCTGGAGCGGTTCCGTGCGAGCCCCGCGGCTCCTGGGGATGCTGCTGCACAGAGCAGCCGCTCCCCGGCGCTCTGCCCCCCAGCCAGTCTCTCCTGCTCCGGAGCCTCAATTAACACCTGGATGAGGATGATGCCAGCACAGAGGAGCAGCCACCGCTTGATTGGATCTTTCTCTTGACGTGGTAAATATTTTCTCACGTGGGCTGGGTACAGCACCTTCCTGGCTTTCCTGCTCCGCCTTGTTGAGAGGCCTGGAGGTCTCCTGACAGCTTGGGCAGTAAGCATCGGCCTGGAAAGATTTTCTGAATTGTTTTTCAGCAGATCTGTGCTGGAGAAAATGTTTTCTCTGGTGTAAGACAGCATGTCCTTAGCAGTCTGCAGGCCTAGCTCTGAAAGCTGGGAGAACTCTATGAAAATACCTCAAAGAGTGTTTTAATGCAAAAAATAGACCACTGAAATAATATTAAGAAATATTAATAACACCAGAGTTGTTATTCACTCTCATTAAGGCAAAAAATGCAGAGCCCCAGAGCTGAACTCTTGGAGTGATTTATGCGTCTTTCTAGGGAGCTCCTCTTTGATTTCTCCCCCTGCTCCTACCTGTGCTATAAATACTTACTTTGATGAGTGAAGTGATGATGGGAGGAGCTCAGCTGGCTCGGAAATCACTCTGGAATGTCTGTACCCCAGCAGCCCCTATCTGCCCAGTATCTGCCCAGGGGCACTCGCTGCTAACAGCAGTGTGAAGGCGCTCCAAGTTTTCTCCTCCCCAGTTCTGTTCCCTTTCTTACCACTGTCTACCACAAGGCTTTGCCTCAAGACATTTCAGTGCTTTTGAGAGTGTATCCTTCATTGAAATTCACATATTTGCTATAAAGAGCAGAATCTGAGGATGCTGTCCCCTTTCCACCCACCAGGATCCCTGGCCTTGAGCTGGAGGGATGGAGATGGGAGAGAACAGTTTCTCTTGTGACCCTGTGCAATCTCAGCACTCTGCCCCAGAAAAATGAGCAACCTCAGCACTTGCTCTGGCAAGCTCCATCTCAGATATGCCCAGAAAAGGAAAGAAAACATCACTCATGTTTGAATTCTTTGTGCCTTATAATGACTAAACAGAGCCTGAAAGGGCTGAGTGCCCACAAACCTGCTGGAAAGGGCCCCAGCTTTCTCAGGTCTTTGTCATGAATTTAGAAGATTTAGCTGCAAACTTCATGTGTCTTGGTCATTGTGGGCCACCTCAAGCAGGAGGGACTAGAAGATGGATTTCTGTAAAAAGGGCAGTCATCTCTGGATGGCTACTGTAAAATCAAACAAAAGAATCAAAGTCCTAGAATGCTTTGGAAGGGGCCTTAAAGAACATCTGGTTCCAACCTCACTGCTGTGGGCAGAGACACCTTCCACCAGATCAGATAAATGGAACTTGATCACTCCTAAGTCTTTTTAGGCAGCCTTTAGCCCCCACAAAGCAGCAAAGGGCAAAATTTCCTATTTAAAAACTATCTTTTGACAATTTAAAAACTATTCTTTGATATCTTCTCTTGCTCTTTGGGCTCCCTTACATTTCTTGCTTTCTGCCTCTTGGAAGACCAAAGTGATCTTGGCTTTGAGTCACAAGACATCAACTCCCCATGCTCCCAGCACTGTAAATCACAGTGTTGTCACCTGCTGTCACAGTGGGAGAACTCTCACTCTTCAGGCTTATTCCACTGGAAACTCGGGCAAAAATAAAATATCTAACAGAGCTGACTACATTACATGGGGTCCCTCTTGTAGGAATGTGCCACCCCACACATCCAGGATGATGGGGCATTAACTTCACATGGCAACACTGCTGGTGGCTTTTGCAATCACCCCTAATCCCCATTCAAACCTGGAGCTGGAGCCTGTGGCTCCCCTCAAGGCACTTGTTGCTGAAAAATCCTTCCTCAGGGCTCCCCCTGGTGCTGCCCAGGTGAGTGCTTAAACGTGAGGCCCAGCCAGGGCTTACAGGCAGCATGTCAGTGGGTTTTGGTAATCTTTTTCCCCCTCTCCTCTACAAGGCAAAATCCAGAGGGCTGGGAGAAAAAAAATGCTGCTTCCAAAATCCCCCACTCACGACAAGGCAGCTCCTAAGATGTAAAAAGTCGGCCCAGGCAGCCTCATGGGTCACCATCTCTCAGGGAAGCTGGCTGAGTGTGGTGGAATGGCTCATCCCTTCATTCTCTTGGCAAACATTGTTCTCAGTGACCACGGTCCAGTCACTGCCCACCCCTGTCTGGACTGCTGAAATGTTGTCAGGCAGCACCCAAGGGACATTAGTGGTTTAAAAGAAGTACAAAGGAAATAACTCCTGTGGATTGCTGCTGCTTTGCCCTGTGGTGTCTGGGCCCTCAGACCCACCCTGGTCCCAACACCTGAGTCAGGCTGGGGATTGGTAACATCCTCCCAGACCATGGGGTTCCAGGCCAGGAGAAAGTGCCCCAGGCTCTGCCCCAAATGCACACCTGGGTGTTGGGTGGGTGTAAAAGACAAAACCCAAAGATCCGGTATTACATTCAACTCTCTTTATTTCAATCAGGATCATATCCAAGGAGGATGACAGACCAAATCAGCTTTTCCCAGCTGTCCCATCACCTGAGCTGTGTCACCCTGGTGCAATCAACAGGCAGTTCCTGAAGCACAGGCACTCAGGGGTTGTCTCTGGCACCAGTGGCATCCCCTGCTGTTCATCACGTAGAGGTTTTCAGTGAAGTTCCACCTCTCATCCCCCTAATCCATCACCCCAGCATTGCCCAACTCCCAGCTGGAGGGAGGCAAGTACGAGCCCAGCCTCAGAAGGAGCCCCAGGAAGAGGGGGGAGACCTGTAGGGACAAATCCTGTTCCTATTTCCAATCCCCATTACCCATTATTGTCATGCCAGTGTAACACAGGGATGCATTTATAACTCCCATGTGAGCTTGTCCAAGCAGGTCACTGGATCCTCTTCAGGTGAGGAGATGAATCAGCCCTGCAAGGAGCAGATCCTCTGCCCACCAGGTGCAAGGAGAAATAAAAATATCTGTTGAGCTGGATCCAAAGAATTTAATTTCATCCACCCTTTCTCACCCAGAGACTTCAGTGCATTTCACTGACCACCAAAGCCAAAAACCAAGCCATGGCTGCATCAGGAGCAGCACTCAGAGCTGGAAGTGCTGGATGTTTTGGCAGAAGGAAGCACCAAGGAGTGGCTTTTGCAGCTGGAAGTGACAGAGGCCACGGCACAGATGGAGCTGAGGACACCAGGTCACGTCAGGCCAAAGAGTTCTGCAACACTCAGCATCATGTTCTGACCTGGAGCCACCCAGGACTCCAGAGCAGTTTGTGCTGTGTGTGCTGCAGGGATCTGCAGGGAGGGGCAGAAATGCTCATTCCATCATCCAGAACGGCTGGAGCCATCCCAAGGCACTTCTGCACTTGCAGAGAGAAGCAACAACCTTGAAGCCAAGGACCAGCTTATCCCTGAAGGAAAAGCTCAGAACTGACTTTCCAAGGCCCTCGGTGAAGGCAGAGCAAGCCCATGACTCAGGGACCTTGATCCCACAGGGGTTGTATGAAATCATCTCAGGAAGAACTGGGCAATTTTCTGAATATGTCAGGAAAAGCACAGGATAAAAACACCAGGTTGTGGCAGCTGAGAGGGCACAAACGCCTTCAGTCACAGTTTTGGAAAAGCTGGCAGCTGGGGATGGCTGGGTGGGAATGCAGCACAGGATTCCCTGATTTCAGACAGTCACGCCTGCAACTACTGCTGCACAAAAATTGTGTTGGGTGGCTCAGAGAGTTTAAAAGTAAACCATAAATTCTGGGAATGTCTTTTTGCAGGATTTTGCAGGATTTTTTTTTTTTTTCCGAAGGAGAACAGGAAAGAACCACATGGGTCTGGTTTGAGTGAGAGCATTTGGATAGTGAGGCACATTTGATAGGAGCAGGAAAGGGGCAAAGGTACAGGTGAAAACAGAGGGTTTGGCTGCAATTAATGCTTTACATTCTTTCACATATCGCTTGCTGACCACAAAAATGCCCATTCACCTCAGGGGTGGTTTTCCAGGTGGTCTTTTCCCAGGCCTGTGTTCCTGGACAGGCTTTTTTCAGGAGGCAGGAATGGGGAAATCCCAGGCAGACTTACTCAGGCTTCCTCAAGTTACCAAAATTAGTGCAGCTGAATTCCAGCCTGAGGGATCAACTGATAAGACATCACAGGAAGCACAAAACTCAAATTAGCATCCACAGAAGATCCTGGACTGTTTGTATCCTGCATGGAGCTGTGAGGGGCTCTGCTGTGACCTCCAGAGCTGGAGGAGGAGCAGGAGCTGATGTCACATCCCACAGTGCCCAGGGAAATAGGGGGAGACCATCAGCTCCACATCTGCAACTGGAGAATACAGAGTGTGCTGGGGAGGGCAGTTCCTCCTGCAGGCACCTCCTGGGGATGGCCACAAATCCCGGGGTAGCTCTAGTACAGATCCTAAAATAACAGCTAATACGTGTTGATAAACTGAATTGATGAGGGGAAGTAAACGAGTTTCCAGATCAGTTCAGTACATCATTAACCCGCACACCCTGGTTTCGGTGCTGGCTTTCCACGTACCTCTAACCCATCCCACCTGGAAATCAATCCATCTGAGCAGGGCCTCGCTGATCTCACCGCCCTGCCCCAGGCTGGCAGCGTTCAGATGCAGCTGCCCGAAACTTTGCACCTAAACCCGGGGGTTTTAGGAACTGAAGCACATCTCTCACAGAGGAATGATGTTGGTGCCGTCTCTGACGGCTGAGCGCTGCCAGCGAGAGCAGCTCCGCGCTGGCCAGGGGGAAATTCCAGCTGGACCCGTGACAGGCAGGAGGGGTGACAGAGAACAGGCAAAGTGAGACCTCCGGAGACCCCTGAGCAGAGCCCTGTGTCTCTGCCTTCTGTCCCGGGGCTCAGCAGCAGCAACTCTGCAGCCTCTCAGCTCAATCCACGCTGGCGCTGCGCTTCCACAGCTCCAGCAATTTCCCCAAAGTTTTCCGTGAACCTCACTCTCCGGAGCCAACGCCACGCCCTGCCCAAGGAAGGCTGGGAGAACCAAGCACCGTTGTCTCCTTTCTGCCCGTGGTTTGCATATTTGAGAGCTCTTATCGTGCTTCACCTGAAACTTCTCCCCGGGCGGCGCGGCTCCCGCCCCGCGCTCCCCGTTCCCGGCAGGATGCTGCGGGGGCACACACCGAGCTCTCCCTCCCTCCCTGCCCCACAGGTGCCCAAATATGGTGCCACACTGCTCCAGCGGGGCCCGGCATTACTTCACCCCTCGCATATGTAACACACCTATTTATACATTTAATGGGATCTTTGCCATTCTCGGGCCCGGGGTGTTATCCCTCCTGTGGAGGGTGAGTGCCGCGACGCCCCCAGGCTTGTTTTCCTTTCAGCCCTTCATCCTCCCCATCCTGGAACGTGCATTTGCTCACTCCCAGCCTCCTCTGAAGCACCTTCTTTCAGACCTTTCCTCCAATTTACGATTTCCATCCCAAGCCTGTCTCCTGCAGTGCTTGGGTACCTCTCAGCTCCCCTTCCCCTCCAAATTCCACGGGCAGACAAACCATGTCTGTCTGTCTGATTCTGTTCTCCCACCATTTATGGAATATTTCGTTTACTCAGCTCTGGAAAACTCTTTCCAGTTCATCCCAGTAACTGTTAACTGCTATTCTCTGAATATGCTGTAAGAGGAAGAAACTAGATTCTATGGTTACAACTGTTTTTGAAAATTGTTGGATGTAATTTCTCCTACCTCTTCAGGGTGCTCACAGGAAATGCATTCACTCCGGTATTTGCCTGTCCCTCCTCCTCCTTCCCAAGGAGAGGGGGTGCTTGTCCTCCCTCCACCTTTCCAGGACTCACCCATCACTGCATGTTCCCAAAAACCACTGCAGACATTCCCTCTGCACCTTCGAGGAATTGCAGCCCTGACCTACCTGGGCTGTCCTTGCTCTTTTCTCCTCTGCTGCAGCCCTGATCTTCCCTGCCATCACTGGGATCAAAATCTGCTTCCCTGGTGGCACCTCACCTGTTTAGTGATGAGCACAGGGGTTGGAAAAAAGCAACAAATCCCTTCTAGGGACTGGCAGCAGCTTTTCCCTGCCCTGAGCACCAGGACAAGTCACTGGTGTACGTGGAGAAGGGACCCCTCTGCACCCCTTCATTTGCCTCTCTCTGCAAACACTGTTCAGGTGCCCTGGGCAAACATCACAGATCCTCAGGGACAGCCAGAAGCCTCAGGAGAGAGGACAAGGTCCTGCTGGGTGGGCACACAGCAGTGGCAGCAGCCCCAGCAGCACTCAGGGAGCTCAGGCACCAGGCAAGCCCAGCAAGGCTGGGGTGATGCTGTGCTGTGTAACAGAGCTCTGGTCCAGGGTCATCACACCTCCCCACGGTGCAGGGAAATCCCAGGAGGACTCAGCCTCCAGCCAGGCTGGCCCCACCAGCCAGCACCCACCTCTGGAGGAGCTTCACACAGGCTGCTTTGATTAAGGGAGGCTGCTGGGGAATAGGTCCTTTTTAGGAATATTTCAATCCAAAGCTCTTCTCCCCGAGGCAGCTGAAGTTATCCAGAGCTCCTGCAGAACGTGCACCCACCCACCTTCCTCTGGCTGGAGCTGGGCCATGTCCATGGAGAAGCACAGGGCACATCCCAGTCCTGCTCCCCCATCCCTGGTGCAGGAGTGTCCTGGGAACCCCAGCCCCAGTTCCTGCCTGGAGTGCTCCAAGCCCACAGGCCTGGGGAGAGCAGCTCATAATCACTGTAGGAAATGAACCAAACCCCTCCCAACTCACATAGCAGAGCAATGTGGGCTCCTGCCCACGGGCCCCTCTGTGCTGAGCCCAGCCCTGGGAAAGCTGCAGCGCAGAGTGGCCAGTGGGGTCACAGTCTGTGCTCTCAAGACATGAACTCCTATTCCCCCTGACCCTTCTCCTTCACTGCCCTGCTCTGGTGGGCAGTAACAGCATCCTCCTCATTACAGACTTGTTTGGAATCACCCTGCACTTCCCCCAGGGCAAATGCAAAAAGGAAATTTGGTCCAAACCCCACTCTGGCTTTGGGATGCAGTTGCAGGAGCTGCATGTGTCCCCACGAGGCCCAGCCAGCAGTGACAGGGAAGAGCCATCCCAGTGCTGCTGGAACTGCTGAGCCAGGGGATCAAACACAGTGTCTGCAGCAGGGTGGGAGCAGCCTGCCTCAAGCCACTGCTCCAAGCACAACAGAGGTGTGTTCTGACTCAGGAAGAGCTTTTACCAACTGAGGAAGCCTTTGGCAACAACCTAAACAGCCATTTGAGTTGGGATTTGAGTCCTGCATCCTATCTTCTGGCAGGAAAAGTCCTCTCCATAGCCTGGAGGTTCCTGTGCTGTCTGACAAGAGCCTCCAGACGCTGAGGGATGAGGTGGTCTTCAGGCAGCAGGAAGCTGAGCCCCACTTCTGTGCACTGAAAGGAGCTTGTGAGACACAAAGACTTCGGCAGGTCTTCAAGGTACACAGGGCACTCGGGCTCAGGGAATGGCTTGGAGCCCTGATTTAGGGCAGGAGAGTCTTAGAGGGGTGTGAACAAACTCTGCAGATGCTCAGCCCCATTCAAAGTCAGCCTCCCCTTTTGCACAGAGCACTGGTTGGTGTGGAGGCACCCAGGGGCCTCTGGCACAAGCAAACACCCCGTGGGTGGGTAACTATAAACAAAAGCCATTGTTGAAACAATCAGAACTAACATCTGCCCCTCTCCCAGCTGGAAGAGGAGGGGAATCCTGGTCCCTGACTTGTTTCTTATCCAGGATAAAAGCATCCCAAATATCTCAGCAGTAAGCTAAGCTCACTGCTTAAGTGAAGCTCTCTAAGCTGTGGACCAGCTCCCACAGGCCAGTTTTTGAGGACACTTGAATTTAGGAGGTGGCTTGGATAGAGGAGCTGTGCAGCACCCAACCTTTGGCACTGCTGCCCTGTGTGGGTTTGGGCTCACCAGGGGCACACCTGGAGCTGCTGCTGTGCCAGGGGCACACTGCCTTCAGCTGGTCTGAAAAAAACACACCACAAAGTTCTGGCCTTGCTCCCAACCTGAGTGACTGGGAAGCTCAGGCATGGCAGTGCAGCCACATGGCTCCAGAAGGGAAATTTGGGAGGAAATACACATTTCAGTCAAATGAAAGAATGTCCTTTCAGTTATTTTATTCAGGATAGTTTGGGTTTATTCCTGACAATAGCTCTGGAAGCTGGAGTATGTGATGGAGTCTTTGGAGACCAACAACTAGAAAGAGGTGACTCAAACCCCCAGTGCAAACATCCATAGAGTTTCTTGTCTGGGAATTCACAGCAAGCTGTAGAAATCTTGTACAAAACCACAACCTGAGAAAACAATGTCATAAATACCTGTTCAATTTTGCTCAAAACACGGCTGTGTGCCCTTCCTGAGCTGCTCCCAGGCCACATCTCACCTGGGGCTCAACAGCACAGAGCCCCTTCTTGGCCTCTCAGGACAGGGAGCAAGGCCAGGATCCCCACTCCATCAGCCCAAACTGTCTTTTCCAGTGTGTGTTGCTCAATCTCCAGCAATTGGGATTTGGGTTTCTACATAATGACTGACCACGGTGACGTGTCCCTGGAGGCGAAGAGCAGAAGAGCTCTGAGCATGAGGTGTCACCACCAGACCTGAAACAATCCTTTGGTTATTTCTGCACCATCTGGCACAGCTGAGCAGTCTTTGAGGCAAGCCCAAACACACCTGCAGGGCAGAAATATCACTGCAGGTGCCAAAGGTGAGCTCAGGGATGAGCTCAGAAGAGCAACAGCTCAGGAACAGGTCCAAAAAGTGTTCTCCAGAGGATGTGGTCACGTAGGAGCTGGGGAAGGCAGGCCTGCACATTTGGGGGGGCAAGAGCCACAAACTGTCCCAGTGCCAGGTGTCCAGCCCTGCCTCTGCTCTGCACACACCAGCCAGGATGAAGAAGAGCAAAGAGCTGTGAGCCTGGAGAGAGTGAGACACGAGGTGACAAATTCTGCAGGGCAGTGACCCAGGGATTTCATCCTATTTATATCCTGCAGTTTTTGATGCCACCTCAAAACTCCTTAATGACAAGAATCCCAGATGAGAATGTGAGGAACAAAGCATCTTGCAGTTATTGGGAGGTGGCTCCGGCTTCCTTGCCCTTCCTTTTTCACAGAACATCAGGAAAAAGTGAAGTCTCTGGAGGAGAACAGGGACCAAGTTGTTCAGGTTGTCACCCCTCTGTCTGGACCAGGGCAGAGCCAGTGCAGGGCTGAGAAAGGACACCCTGAGCACAGCCTGCTGTAACACACTCCTCATGAGCACAGAACTTTGCATATCCTGAGAGCAGGGCTTGGTCTCTGCAGTAAATCCCTACAGGAGGTTGACTTTGGCCACAACCTGCTTGCAGCCCATGCTGGAGTACTGCTTGTCCCCTGTAGTGTAGTAACTGAGCTGATTTGCCAAATTTTCAATGTGCTTCTGGTCAGGATAGAGCCCTTCCCTCCTCATCTGCTCCAGGAAGCAGTTTATGACGTGAGACTTCTCCAGAAGGACAAAGGGGATGACGTCTGCAGCCTTCCACAGAGGGTGGACACTGAGCAGGACTGGCTGGACGATGCTCAGCAGCTCTTCAGCTCCCCGTTGCTGATGCAGGAGCTCAGTGGATGCATTCTGGATAACGAACTTTGTGATTTCAGGACCTCCCAGGTTGCTTATTAAAATGTAGATGGCATTGAGGAACTCATTGGTTTGATTGGGTTCAAAGAATCGGCTGAGAGTGTCCAGCAGGACGGGGGACATGAGCTCAACCTCATCCAGAATAAACAGCGGGGTCTTTTCCTCTATTTCAGCTCTGGTAACCATGTCAGAAATCTTCTTAGACAGATCTATTTCACACGTGAGGGGAGCCACCCCGCTGGGGCAGTGATGCATCACAAAGTACTGGAGCACAAAGTCATTGTCCATGACAGAGCGAAAATGTTTGGCCAGCACCCAGCCAACGTGGCTCTTCCCAACCCCTGTCGGGCCATTCAGAGAGATCACCAGAGGCTTGTTGTGGATGTGGGTAGCCAGATAGTCTTTCAGTAATTCCACAATGCTTTCCACAGCAACCTTCTGCCCAAATACTTCCCGGTGCATGGTTTTCTCCAAACCATCGAGGTCATATTTTTGGAGGTTATCATCCAGGTTCTCTATTGCATTGAGAATCTGGAAGAAGATAATGGCAATGAGCAAGAGGAGGCAGCGCTTTGCCTTGCTTTTCTCCTCTGCTGGGAGGTATTTCTTTGTTTTATCCGGGTAGAGGACCATCCTGGATTTCCTCCGGCTCTTTTTCCGCCTGCACTTTTTCACAGAGTAATGTTCCACAGATGTGTCAAAGGTGAAGTACTGAGAGCTCTCAAAGCCAGACTGATTAAAGAAGGACATGGAAGGGCTGTACAGGGAAGTTCTGTTCAGGGACAGCTGCCTTTGAAGCAGCCTGGTGTGGACAAACTCCGCAGACTTTTCCCGAGGGAGCTCTAAATGCAGACGGCTTTTCTTCAGCCCCCGGTAGCGCCGGCGCAGGCGGATGATGGCCCGTAAGGGAGAGGAAATGGAAGTTATTTTCTTGGAAGCAGCAGGGCTTACAGCATCTGGTACTTCCTCTGCATCACTCTCAGAGCAAGACGCCTCTTCTTTTGCATCACAGGGCATTTCCCCTTCCCCGTCGCTATCGGTGATGGGAATCTCCCCTTCCCCATCACTGCCACTGCCAGGAATTTCCTCTTCCCCATCACTGCCAGTGCCAGGAATTTCCTCTTCCCTGTCACTGCCGGTGCCAGGAATTTCCTCTTCCCTGTCACTGCCGGTGCCAGGAATTTCCCCCTCCCTGTCACTGCTAGTGCTGGGAATCTCCCCTTCCCCATCGCTGCCACTGCCCAGCGTCTCTCCTCCCATGATGCCCTCAGTGAAGGCAATTCCTGAGTCACAAGGACCCTCTTCTTTTGTGCTACTCTCAGCACAGGGCACCTCTCCTGCATCCTTCTCTGCTCCAGATGTGTCTCCTGTGGGATTGCTCTCCACGCAGGGCATCTCCACGCCCAGATCCCTGAGGACACTTTTTCCATCCACCTCAGAGCAGGGCAGCTCTTCCTCCATCTCGTCTGGTTCTTACAGCCCATTCACATCATCTTCTTTCTAAAAAGAAAAGGAATGATGTAAAATCAACCTTCCTAACATCAGGAAGTGACAAATAACAGGGGAATTAAACAGATATCCCCCTTTCTAATGGGCAGAAACCTGCAGCAATCAGCAATGGCAAGGTGGCAGAGACTTTCAGACCTAAGCTGACTTTCTGGAAGATGGGACAGATGTGCAAAACTACAGAGGAAATTTAGTGTCAATTAATGCAAATTGATGTTATAACACAAACCCAACCCTGCCTTCAGATGCAGAAGGGGAGGTCAGAGCTTGCTGGGGCCAAAGCCAGAGGCTGTGCTGTGAGAGGGAGGCAGGACAGCAGGACAGACTGACCCATGCTCTGAACCACAGCTGCCCAGTCCTCTTTCCCTACATCTGCTAAATTTAAAGACAAAGCCCCACCTCTGTGCCACAGGCATGTACACACCCTGTGGGCAGTCACTCATCCACCCACGGACACCTCTCGGGGTGTGGGAGTCACTTGCTGCAGTTGCCGCCCTGGCTGTGGTGGCATCTCCCAGGGGAGGATGTTCCTGGCTGTGCTGATGGATGTGCCTGGCAGGGAGGTGAGATGAGAGCTGCCCCTGGATGGGAAGGCTCAGAGGGGCTGCAGAGAACCAGTGTGGCTGTGCCTGAGCCTGCCAGCAGCACATGGCTGTGGGGAGAGGAGCGGAGCAGCCCCACAGAACCCCAACCCTGCCACCCCCGCGGTCCTTCCCTGCCCTGTGTGCCCACACACACCCCTGGACATGCAGGAGGGACACAGGGGCTGCCACGTGAGACCCTGGAGCTGCACAGGAGAGCTCAGGGACGTGGTCATCCTGGGATAACCATCTGAATGGACAAACTTCAGCTTGCAAACAAGGAGAAGGAGAGGCCCGAGGGATGTGACAAGAGGGCAGACCCAGCAGGGAAGCCCCTGGCAGCACAAAGCTCTGCAGGGTTGATGAAGCTCCATGACCACCTCCATGTGCTGCCCTGGCCCTGCTTGGCACAAGGCTGGAGGTGGCAGAAGCTGTGTCATGGTGGGAGGGCATTTTTCTGACACCTTTGGGCTGCAGCAGTGCTGACACAAGGGACAGTTGGCTGCTGTGACACTGCCAGCCCCAGAGCAGGGAGCCAGCACGGGCAGCGTGAGGAAAAGCCACTTTCATCAGCCATCCTTAAAAAATCAACACTGGGCCTTGCCAAAAGCACCACGACTCCGGAGAGAACAAGGAGGTCTGGAAGTTTGATATTAACTTGCTCCAGCTCAGCAGGAAGCCACCAACCTGCACAAAGTCACGCTCTGGACAAGGTTTTACTTCCCCTGCGCAAAGCGGCCTCCGTCACCCACCGAGCCCCAGGGCACCCCGGGAGCTGTGTGCAAGCCACAGGCACTGGGAAATGCTCCCTCTGCCTCCTTGCTTCACCCCACACCCTTCCTGGCTACTCTGAAATGCAAAGCTTCACTCCCACTCCGTGCACAGGTTGATTTTGGGACCATGCACAGGCAGCCAGTGAGCCCAGTCATCATCGCTGGACCTGCCACTGCTGTGCAGCAATTAACCCCGAGTGCTAATTGCTGACCTAATTCCTGACCCTGTGCAGGGTTTGGTGTGCAAAGGCAAAACCAGCCAGACAGGATCTGACAAGAAAGCCCTGAGGTGGCACCAGGAAGGAGGGCTGGATGCCACCATCACTGCGATGCCACCCAAAGGATGCCACTGGGAGCCCTGGGCTGTCCCCACATCACCCTGGAGTCACACCTGTGCTCCTCTCCATCCTGCCTTGCCTTGCTCACATAGTGCCAGCAGGTCCCCAAAGGGACAACTGTCCCCAAAGCCACTGGGGAGCAGCCCCTGCAGCTCAGACTTAAGGGTTCAGGGACACCACAGAGCTCAGGCAGGGATGAGAAAACCCTCCAGGCACTGACAAACATCCTCACAAACACAGGGTGAAGTTTTGTCAGCCCCAAGCCCTTGCACGTGAAGAGGGGGTGGGTTAAATGCCAGGGGAGAGGCTATGGAAATTTACAGGAAAAGTTTTAGAGAACAGAAGGATCACAGAATCATGGAATAGTTATGGCTGGATGGAACCCTCAAAGACCATCTTGTTTCAAACCCCTGCCACAGACAGGGACACCTTCTACTAGCCCAGGTTGCTCCAAGCCCCATCCAATCTGGCCTGGATTGGGGCAGCCACTGTGGGCAACCCATGCCAGGGCCTCACCACCCTCATTCTCAGAAACTTCCTTATATCTACTTTAAAGCCACTCTCTTCTAGTTTAAAACCATCACCCCTTGCCCTGTCATAACAGGACCTGCTAAAAATTTTGTCTCTGTGTTTGCCATAGGATCGCTTCAAGGCCTGGGGGCTGCTCCTGGCAGGGGAACACGGGACATCCCAAGCACTCCCCATGGACGTTGCCAGGCCACAGCCAGGTGCTGCTGCAGCTGAAACATGAAGTGATTTGGCTGCTCACAGCCCAGAGCCTGCTCTCCCACTGCCATGTCCACGCAGAGAGCCCAAAGCCCCTACAAGACCCGTGAGGAACGGTGAGGACTGAGTGCTCACCAGCTGGGAGATGTTCAAGATCCTCTTTCCCAAATACCCACCAGTACATCCATCCCACCGGTGTGGGATGCCCAATCCTCCAGATGAGCCAAGCAAGGCAGGGTGGAAGGACAAAACCCCATCCTGAGCAAGGAATCTGTCCAGTCATGAACATAATAACCCTGTTAATGCCATGACTCAGTCCCTAATACCTGCTGGTATTTACATAGGACTGGAAGTTTCTAAGAGCAGCCCCTGCACACTCAATGTTGGGTCAGGGCTGAGCAGGAGGCTGTGCCAGCCTACAGTGATGCACTTTTGGCAGCTTAATTTAACTTTCAGTGAAAACAACAGGAAAAAGAACCCGGGAATTCGGTCTGCAGCATCCCAGTGCTCATGTAAACAATGCTGATCGCTGCTCTGTGCCGAGCCTGGACACCGCAGGAAAACTTGCACTTGGAAACACTCCTGGGAAGCCTCCAGCTTTCCTGCTGTAGCTCTTGCAGTGTTTGCATTCGTGCAGCCTGCTGCTCCAAAACAATGTTTCCACAACAGAGGAGCCTGTGTGGGCAGCTGGAGGCAGCCTGGGAGAGGGGAGCAGGATGGGGACAGCCCCCACGCAGGCGGCAAAAGCCGCTGGTGGCAGGAGAGGCCAGCGGAGAACCGTGGTCTTGGTCAAAGTACCCCCGGCTGGGGAGGCTGCACCCCAAACTCAGCGTCTCTGGATGAGCAAAGCTGCTGGGAAAAGGGAACAGCTGGGAAATTCTAAATATTGATATCCCTCCGCCCCCAGGTGGAACCAAACCCTCCACCCAAAAGGGAGCATTTCCATGGGGAAGGGGGTACAAAGCAGCCCCTTGCGGTGGGAGCCGCAGATAAAGGGGTCAGTGGCTGGGAGGAGAAACCCGGAATGTCGGCAGAGGCCAGCACAGCCCCGGCATCCCGAACTGCAGCTGCCCGGGAGCCCCGGCTGGGAACAAGCTGAGCAACGCGGTTTGCTTCACGGCCGGAGCCCGGCGGGTGCAGGCGCTCACCCTCCCCGAACACACGGCGCAGGGTGACAGCGGTGACAGCCAGCAGCGCCCCCCGACAGCCTGTTCGCTACCAAACCCCACCAACCCAGCCCCAGGTTTTGCCAGGCCCCAAAGCCAAGTCCGAAGGGAAGGACCGCAAGCGGAGGGGAAGAGCCTGAAGCATCCCAAACCATCGGGAGCGGGAGCATCCCTGAAAAACCGAAGCAACTTTTGGTGGAAAGGAGCGAGTGGAGACGAGCAAGAGGCGATGGCAGGGATGGAACTGGAAGTAGCCCTGGGGTGCCTTGGTGACCCCTGAGGGGTGGGGAGCAGGACGGGGGAGCCGATGCCAGCGCAGTTACCCGCGGTGTCCCCTCGGCGCCGGTCACCGGTGCTTCCCTCCGCCCGCCGAGCGCAGCCTCCGGCCTCGGACGGGCCGGCAGCTCCTCTGTCGCCGCTCTCATCCGTACAGAAACCAGCCTCGGAGAGGAAATGGTGAGGAGGAGTGGCCCTGGGCGGCACTTCCTTCTCCCCGTGCCATGGGATGGCCGCTGCCGGCCCGTTCCGTGTCCCCCTCCTGCCCAGAGCCCTGCCCGGCCGCTGCCGTCACGGCGGCACCGTGCGAGCAAACACGGCCGGGACGGGGCAGCGGGGTGAGCTCATCACCCGGACAGCCCGGGCAAAACATCCCCACCCTCCGCGGTGTCAGTGGTTAGTCATTAGCCCGGAACCGTCACCTAAAGGTCAAAGCGGTGACGCTGCCAAGAGGGGTTAATTGTGGCTGACGCGGTGCTTGGGTGCTTCCCCTTGCCAACAAGAGAAACAAGGAGAAAACCGAGTCAGTCTGGGGGGAAGGAGTGAGTCCATCAAAAATAACGAGTCTGGAAAAATAAGCAAGTCCAGAGCAGTTGGTTGGACCCTGGGCAGGTCCTTGACTACAGCCACTCCTGCTCTGAAGCTCTTGGCCCCTTGGCTGCTCTGCCCAAGCAGCACGGGGACATGGGGACAGCCAGGGCCAAGGCTGCACGGCGGCCGTGGGACCAAGTTCTGGTGTGGGCACAAAAAGTCCCCGGGGAACGCCACTTCATCCCTTCAGAGCAGGAAGCAGTGGGGGTTTTCCTTACCCAGCAGTGCAAAAGTTCATCAGGCGGCTCCTCCTCACCTGCACTCCCCTTTCCTTCAGCCCTGATGAACACCCTGGCATGTTCCACCTCTCACCTGCACTCGCACATTGGCCGAGGCTTTTTGTCCCCAGACAAGCCCATTTGGTAAAGCCAGAGAAGCCCAAAGTGAGCTCTTGTTGGTATTTCAAGCTCCTGATTTTTGATAGCCCTCAGCTGGAACGTGCACCCTGTGAGCCCGGCTGCACAGGACCACAATGAAGGAGGAAACCCCCCCGAATGTGAGGGGTTTTGGTGCATCACAGTGCAGATCCCACCCTGGCTGTGATGCACACTATTCCTCCCCACTTCAGGGGAGGGGATTCTGTAAGCAAGTCTCCCCAGCCCCATGCCAGGCAGCTGCATGTGCCTCTACTGTGGCCAGCAGGATTTGCCTAACAAATCCTTGCAAATGTGGGGATTTCTGTGTCACGAAGGCACAGGGGCCCAGCTGGAGCTGACATTCACCAGCTGGGAGCTGCTCTTGAGGTCCGGAAGCCGGGCAGGGCTGACCCAAAGCAGAGATCCCATTAAGAAGATCTTGGCAGGTGTTTTGGTAGCAGCCATGAGGAGAGATGGTCTTCTGGCTAATTCAGGTTTCTGAGAAGGAAGAGCTTCCCCCAGGCAGAGTGGTTGGTAACCATTAAAAACCCCCCAAACACAGTGCCCCCCAAAGCTCTGAAAGATTCAACATTAGAGAAGCAAGAAGCTGCCACCCCCCTCAAGGGCTGCCAATGAACCCCAACAGCTCAGCAAAACCTGTTCTCTAAATGGGAAGGAGTCTGAGCCATTTCAGCACTCCATGGGCTGCTGGGGGTAATGGTGGGGGAGTCAGAAAACCCCCAGAACACAGCAGGAAACCCAGGGAGGGTGGAAGATGCACAGTCTGCTCTGGAAAGGGGGATTGTAAACCCCTCCTGAGCTGGAGACTGAGCAGAGAGTGCTGCTGGAGCAGAGGGTGACGAGATCCTGGTGACACTGGGGACATGGGACTGACCTGCCTGGGACCCCTGTGGTGCCGGTGGAGCTGGATGGCACGTGGGCATGAGGATCTGGAGGGGCAGCTTGGCCACTGCCAGCCATGGAGTGGCCATACAGGTGAAAAGGTGATGCAGGGCTGGGGACACCGCCCTGGTGTTGCTGCCAACTCCAAAATCACAGATTGGGCCTGGAGTGGCTGCCAAAAACTGCTGGGGAGCACCTGGGGAGGGGAGGGGCATTGATGGCAGCAGGAGGTGCCATGTAGGGGCAAGGAGGACAGGATGATGGAAAAGCTGCCTGTGTTCCTGGCCCAAATATCCCCTTGAGCTGCTCCTGGCCCTGGGGGCTGTGTCCCCTCCCCATCACGGGGACCCCAAATTGGAGGGGACAAGCTGCTGTGTCCTGTGGGGAGGGGACATGCAGTCACAGGGGTGATGTTTTTGGGGGGGTTGTTCTCTGTGGGGGGCACTGCCATGGGGGGGCTGCCTGCAGGTGAGGGATGTGTGGGCTGTGTACGTGGGGGAGCTGTGCCTTGGGGGGCACATGGGGTCATCAGGGCAGTGAAATGGGGGGCAGTGCTTGGGGGAGGGGGGCATGTGGGAGCAAACTGTGGCCACCAGCCGTGTCCCCCAGGGCCTTGGGGCCACCAGCCACGTCCCCCACGTCCCTGCGGGTGCCGAGGCCAGACCCCCCCGCGGGGCTGCCCGGGGAGGAAACGGGTGCGGGGCCAGGATGGGGACGAGAGGTGCCACAGCCCTTCCTGCGGCCACGGATGCAAATCCTGCACAAACATAGCCTCCCCCACACGGAGAGAGGGGAGAGAACATCCCAGGGAGAGCGGGACGGTGCCCTGAGCTGAGATTTTGGTACCAGCCTCTGAATGGTGCCCACTGCTTTGGGCACCCCTGTGTTTGGTACCCACCATGAGGCATCGCCAGAGCTTGGGTGGCACCAACTTATGCGACAATTTTAGGGTTTTCCTTCAAGTTTTTGCCTGTTTAGCCAGAACATTTCTAGGGCTGAGGAGCAGCAGCTGCATCCCAGACACGGGCAAATCCCCCCTGTATGCCCTGGGAAACCAGAATGAGGTGAATGAAGCACTCAGGGTCCCTTTGGGGAAGCTGTGGGGTGCTCAGAGCTCAGAATGGGTCCAGAGTGAGACACAGTAGCTCCAGAATGGAGTGTACCATACTTGCAGCATTGGCCTTGCCCAGAGAAACTCTGCAAAAAAAAAAAAGAGGAAAACTGGTAAAAAAAAGAAATTAAAAGCAGCTAGAGGTCATGGGCTTGGTGCCAGGAGGAAAATGGATGTAGAGAGCAGAAATATGGCCCATGGATCTAAAGCCTGCAGCAGGCAGGAAGCCCTGAAATGAAAAGTGAGAGGCTGCAAGTGGAGAAGGAGAAATGGGGCTGCAGTTGGGATACAGAAACCCCTGGTCACCCCCACGGTCCTGACCTTGGAGCCAGCCCCTCCTGCAGCCCCAGACAGGGAATAAAAGAATATCATCAAATAATCTGATCCAGGGTGGGCAGGACCCACACAGGGGGGTTAGCAACCCCCTGCAGGGGTGCAGAATCCAGCCCTGGAGGGTCTTCCCAGACCCAAAGATCTTTTTTTCCAAGCATGGATTTGCCCTTTTGCAGTGTAACACACATCCCCCCCGCCCAGCTCCACGGCCACATCAGCTCTGGATTGGGCTGGTGGGTGGATTTTTTGCCTTTTACACCCCCCACCTTGTGTTGATCTGCCCTGAATTGCTGCTGTTGACCCCTGGGCTCTCCCTGAACTGCCAGCCCTTCTGAATCCTAAATCCAGTGTAAATTCCCTGGGTGTGGTCTTGGAGGCATCAAGTCAGACCCCTCACTCTTCCAAATCTCATTCTTAGCAAAACTTTCCAGCCTCTGTGAGCAGCTTTAACACATCCTAAATAACCCAAACAGTTTATCCCTGGGCTGGGGAATGTCCCCCGCAGGGACACCGCATCCTGCCTGGGTTATCGTGACCCTTCCAAACAGTTTATAAATAGACCAAGGTAAATGAGGGGAGTGCTCTGTGTCAGAGCAATTTTATCTCATTTCTTGCTTTCAAGCCATTCAAGGGGTGCTGGGTCAGATGACCACTCCTAAAACCCAAGTTGAATCTGCTGCTTCTTTCTCCTCCAGCTGAGCTCCATCCCTACCTCGCTAAAACAGTAAAAACGAGGTAAAAGCTAAGAAAAATGGGTTTGGCAGGTTCAGCCCCTCACCTGTGGGGCCAACAGGAAGGTCATGGCCATGCCATGAGGCTCCATCCAGGCCCAGCACGAGGCAGTGGGAGAGGGCAGGGACCAGCACTGCTGCACCTGGGAAGTTATGGCTCACACTGCTTTGGAAAACAGAAGGGATACATCTGGGGAAAAAATGGAAAACTTGGGAAATAATATGGAAAATATGGAGAGCAGTGAGTGCCTGCAGCACTCCTGTCACCATCAATGTCCCGCCACCAGCATCCCCCAAGGCCATCGGTATCAGCTCATGTCACAAGTGGTGACTGGAGAAAATCACTGTAACACCTTCCCAAGGTCCACAGCAGGGTCTGTATCACCCACCAAGGGCTCTGTAAAACACCCCCAAAGTTCCCAAGCATCCAAGGAGTAAAGAAGTGTCCAAGGCCAGGCTGGATGGGGCTTGGAGCAACCTGGGCTAGTGGAATGAGGTGGAATGAGATGAGCTTCAAGGTCCTTTCCAACCCAGGCCATTCTGTGAGTCTGGTTCTATGATTTTATGTGCATTTTTGAGCTATAAAGACATTTTTCTTTCTTTCTTTCCTCTGGAGTGGGGGTGATTTGGAAAGGTGACAGCCCAGGGACAGGGACTGCCCTGGGCAGCAGACACAGCTCCAGCCCGAAGCAACAGGGCTGCACAGCAAGTGGCAGAGGGAACAGCACAAAGCCCTTTTTTTCCCACAGCTTCCTCTGTTCACTCTGAAAAAAGTCACATTTCCAGCTTGTTTCAATTAACCTTAAGACTTTTATATTCCATGAAGGCTGAAGCAGTCATTAAACCAGAATTTTTCCTGTTGTAACACTTGGAAACAACCACACCACAGCTCAGCTGGTGGCTCTGGCTCGGCCACGCCAGGACCTCCCATGGGCAGAGAGGTGACTCCAGGTCCCCTCAGTGGTGGCATTGCTCATCCTCTGGCTCAGGATGGACAAACTCATCACACCCCACAGGTCCAGACCTTGGGGCAGCATGAGGGAACTGGGAAAAGTCAGGATGGGAATGATGCTCACCCCCTGCCCTTCCAGGGCACAGCCATGGCTTTGGGAAGGGCAGGGAGTGTCTCTTGTCTCATCCCAGAGGCTGGGAATGCTGCTGGGATGGGGTACAGGACACACTCACTGCCCCACAGCCTCTGCACTGGGGTGAGGAAGCACCACAGAGCAATAAATCCACCTGCACAACACGTAAATAAATCAATGTTTTTGCATCCATAAGCAAAGCAGACACAGTCAAGGCCCTGAGTCACCCTGGGCCATGTCCCAGCAGTGGCTCTGGCTCTGTGGTGAGTGGGGACAGCCCTGCTGCCAGCTCTGCTCCAAACTGCTTTGATCTCCCCACATCAAAAGGAGCCTTTTTGCTGCCCTGTCACAGCCACAGCGCAGCCGGACACTCCCTGGGACACTTTGTGGGATGGGGGTGGCACACCCCAGACATTGTGTGGGATGGGGGTGGCACACCCCAAACACTGTGGGATGGGGGTGGCACACCCCAGACACTGTGGGATGGGGGTGGCACACCCCAGACATTGTGTGGGATGGGGGTGGCACACCCCAGACACTGTGGGATGGGGGTGGCACACCCCAGACATTGTGTGGGACGGGGGTGGCACACCTCAGACACTGTGGGATGGGGGTGGCACACCCCAGACATTGTGTGGGATGGGGGTGGCACACCCCAAACACTGTGGGATGGGGGTGGCACACCCCAGACACTGTGGGATGGGGGTGGCACACCCCAGACATTGTGTGGGATGGGGGTGGCACACCCCAGACACTGTGGGATGGGGGTGGCACACCCCAGACATTGTGTGGGATGGGGGTGGCACACCCCAGACACTGTGGGATGGGGGTGGCACACCCCAGACATTGTGTGGGATGGGGGTGGCACACCCCAGACACTGTGGGATGGGGGTGGCACACCCCAGACATTGTGTGGGATGGGGGTGGCACACCCCAGACACTGTGGGATGGGGGTGGCACACCCCAGACATTGTGTGGGATGGGGGTGGCACACCCCAGACACTGTGGGATGGGGGTGGCACACCCCAGACATTGTGTGGGACGGGGGTGGCACACCCCAGACACTCTGTGGGACGGGGGTGGCACACCTCAGACACTCTGTGGGATGGGGGTGGCACACCCCAGACACTCTGTGGGATGGGGGTGGCACACCCCAGACACTCTGTGGGATGGGGGTGGCACACCCCAGACACTGTGGGATGGGGGTGGCACACCCCAGACATTGTGTGGGATGGGGGTGGCACACCCCAGACACTGTGGGATGGGGGTGGCACACCCCAGACATTGTGTGGGATGGGGGTGGCACACCCCAGACACTGTGTGGGATGGGGGTGGCACACCCTAGACACTGTGGGATGGGGCTGGCACACCCCAGATACTGTGTGGGATGGGGGTGGCACACCCCAGACATTGTGTGGGATGGGGGTGGCACACCCCAGACACTCTGTGGGACGGGGGTGGCACACCCCAGACACTCTGTGGGACGGGGCTGGCAGGCACTGACCCCACTGACCCCCACTGAGAGCCCTTCCACATCTTTCCACGTACTCAGTGTTCTTTCATGAAAAAAATAAAATATAATAAAGAAAAAAAAGAGGGGAGAGGGGTGAGTTCCTTGGGCACTCAGGCATGGATGTCCATCCTTTCCATGATGATGCCATCGTAGATTTGCTGCCCTTTGCTTCAGGTAAAGCCAAAAAAAACCCAATCACAGACTGGGGTTTATTCAGGTATCACCAGATCCTCTTCACAAGGAACACAAGGAACCTTCACAATAGGATGCACCAGGTTCCCAGTGCCACATCCCTGCCAGCCTGGAGCAAAGTGCCCCAGGGAGATCAAGAAATTGTGCTTTATCCACAGAGGAAAACACCAACATGCCCAAGGGGGAGAGAACTGCCTGCAGCTGCAGGAGGGGTGCCAGGAGGACTTGTGGGCTTTAGGCACTGAAAAACAAGGTTCAGTGTTAAATAGGGTGTGATTTCTATGTTCCACAGGTCTCTCACACACCTGGATGGAAGGCCACACTCACAGCTGCTCCCATGTCTTACCTGTGGCTCTGTTAAGTCTCAATTCCAGCTGCCACAGCACTCACAGGCTGGGATTGAAGATTCAGCAGAGGAGGAGAAAGACTCCCTGGGCTGTGGAAACTCATTGGTTGCGTCACAGAAAATGTATTTTTAGTAAAAGCCAGATTTTCCCAGCATATTCCTCCTGATGAGCAAAACCCATGTGGAAAGCAGGACTGAGGGAGCCTGAACAGCACAGACTGGGGATGTGATACAATGCTGAAACTGTTCCATAGCTGGGTGGGGGGCACAGTGTTTAACCAGCAGCTCTGGGATTATCCCACCCCATTTCCTCGTGTGGTGCCAACTCTGAAGATCCCCAGGACACTGTCCCTGAGGGCAGCCCTGGGTGCAGGGACACAGACAGGTACCTGTGCCAGGGCAAAAACACCAGGGCCTGCATAATCCACTGGATCTCCTCCAGGACTAACGAGCTTGCCCTGAAGAACTGCTACATCTCATCCATCTAAAGCATTCTTCATCCCACAATGAAATTATTCCACACAATTTAGGAGTCCCAAACAAGGGCACCCTGGAGTTGTTCCCTCCCTGTCAGACACAGCACCAAGCCTTGTTTTTAGGCGGGGTCTCACTCATCACATGCAGCTGCAAAGACACTGCTTCAGCCACACACAAAGCCCCAGACAGCAGCTGGAGCCAACAGCCCCCTCCCAAAACCTCCTGGGGCTGCACATGGAGACCCAGGGAAAGGGGCAAGGTGCCTGACAGACTGGGGAGTTTCCTGCCTGCCCTTCCAGCGTGGGGAGGTGCCAAGAGGAAGGAAGAGTTGGCACCATTGGAAAAAGGAGCCTACTGTTATTTATTAACCAGGGAGGTGGGCCCAGGCACTCTCATAGGGGAGGAAGGAATGTGGGCAGCAGACCCAGACGCTGTGGGGTGTCCAGGCTGCTGCTGAGAGGCTTCCATGTGGAAAGCAACACCCATTTGGGGAAGGGGGTAGAGCAAACCCCCAGGGCAGAGAACCCCCCAGCAGGACACTGAGAGCTGGTGGCACTCTGCAGCAGAGCACAGGGAAGAGTGCCCAGGGGGGCAGGGACACTGCCAGGTCAGTTGCAGTTCTTGGGCAGGCGATAGACTCCCCCTGAGTAGATGAGCTGCTGGTCCCGGACCTTCTTCTGGAGGAATCCCTGCAGCTCCTGGATATCGATCTCAGTAACCACAGGGCCAGTCATCACAAACATCTTGAGCATGCTGTGAATCCTCTCCAGGGACAGGCTCTCCAGGTTGGTCAGCATGGCCTGGATGTACGTCCAGAACAGCTGCAGAGGGACACAGCCACAGTGAATGACTGACACTACAGCATAAAGCAAATACCTCAGAAACAAGGCAGGGATGCAGCTGGCAGCAAGTTTGCTCTCAGCCATGAGCATGGGGGCTTTAAACAGAGCATATCCAAGAACTGCAGCAAGTGCTGGGACACAGAGCTACAGTGGGATCTGACGTGCAGCACACGCATGACCCTCTGTGGATGAACACCAGTATGACAGTGCTGCGTTGCACAACACACACACACAGTGTGACTCACAGGCAGGAAAGGCACTGGGAATGTCCAGGAACCACAACAGAGAGAAGACAGAGCTCCAGCTGTTAGTGCTGGGTAAATCTTTTGGCAGTCAGAAGTGCCAAAAAGTGTCACTTGGGTGCATCCAAACAAGTTATGACTATTTCCAAATATGAAATCATGTCCTGGACTTGATTTTTCTTTTTTTTTAAACTGAAAAAAACCAACTTGGACATTTCCAAATGGTTCCCTGACTCAGCAGCTGGGCACTCGTCTGACAGAAGGCTGTGACCCAGAACCAAGAGATTAACCAAGAGATACCTACTTCAAAACCCAAATGTTTGTGCTGGACTCAGCCACTTGCAGTGGGAAGTGTGAATCCATAGTGCAAATTGAATCCATCATTTGGATCAGATTCCCCAAACCCAAAATACAGGATGTTTGCATCACCACAGGGACAGGTACCTGCAGCTCCTCCTCCTTCTGGTCAGCCTGTGAGGCCATGGCAGAGTCCCCCTCCTCATCACTGTCAATGAGAACAACCTTCTCCACCTGGTCCTTCTGCTCCTCCTCAATGACGGTGAAGGTGCCCTCGGGCTCTTCCCGCAGGACTCCCTGCTGCAGCCACAGTGTCATCTTCCTCTTCAGTGACGTCACGGGCACCTTGAGCACTTCACTCAGCTCTGTCAGCGTCCAGGTGCCTGCAGAGACCATGGAGGTCAGAGAGGAGATGGAGCTGGGTAAGGCAGGGGAGGCACTGCCAGGAACAAGAGGAGTGCACAGCTGCGGCCCTGCTGGGTTCTGGAGACCCTGTGGGAGACCCAAACCCATGCATCAGGTCTTGGTCTTCCTGCCAGAGCTCTCAGATCCTCCAGCTGCCCGAGGAACATGGCTTTCCCACCCATGGGAGCAAAGACAGGGGTTCCACAGCTCTCACTCTTGGTCTGGAAGTGCAGGATGATGGCGGCGTGCACAGGAGACACGGACAGGGAGAGCGTGCGATCAGCCAGCTCCACGTCCAGGCTCACCAGCCCCAGGTGGTACTTCCAGTTCAGGGTTCTCATGGCCTGGGAAAAGGGGGAAGCAGCTGCTCACAGCTGATCTCCCAGCAGGAACCACTGAGTGCTGGGTTATTGCAAACCCCACGGTAACAGGGTGGATAAAGCTTTCGTAAGGAGGGTTAAGGTGGGCTCACCTTTAATTTCTCATACTTCTTGGAATACGCTTCCATGGCTTCCTTGACTTGCTCTGGAAGCTCCAGCTTCTCCTCTTTGAGTGGTGGCCAGAACTCACTGGACAGGATAACGGCCACGAGGCTGAAGGGAGGCCTCTCTTCCTCAGGGAGCTTCTCCTCCTCATCCCGAATGTTGGCGTTAATGCGCCGTGAGTCGGCCATGTCCTGCAACAGGCAGAGGAGGCTGAGGTGGCTCCTTCCCTTCAGAGCCAGTGCTAAGCAGTAGTGAAGGAGAGGCTTAAACAAGGTGAACAGCATTCTCTCCAAACGATGATGGGGACACTGGGAAGGACATGATCACATGTGTCTACTTGGAAGTCTGCTACATACTCAGAAGAATTTGTGGGACATTAGATGACGGGGTTACAACTCAACACTGCCTTCACTGGAGGCCCTCCACACCTGTGTTCTTCCTAGAGTGCTCCAAAAGAATTGAACTCCAGAGTCCCAACTCCAGAGGAGCTGGACAAGCCCAGTTCTTCAATACTAGGACACTGCAGGGAGGGCAGGAGAGACAGCAGCACCAGAGCAACCATTCCCCAGAGCTGATAATCCAACCCACAGAGCTTAAAAACAGACATGATTTAAATGTACCTCTGCCTGTCACCAATCAGCCCCTCACTGGCATTCTGGAACCCATACTTTCCTAAAAGACCCTTTTTGGGTCACTCCTCAAGTCCCTCCTCTTCCCCAATGGGCTCAAACACCCAGGACTTGAATTAAAAAAATAAAAGGACTTACTTTTAACATGACTTCACAGTAGTGCATCTGAGCTTCACCAAACCTCAGCTTCAGCAGCTCCACATTACGGATTTCCCTGGAAAGAGACACAGCAGGTCAGTTACTGGGCCCTCAGATGGACAAACCTGGCTTGGCCTCCACCCCTCACCACACAGCCAAGAAAAGGAAGTCCCTGGCACAAGGGTGCTCTTCCTAGGAAGCCTTGCAAGGCACAGTGTCTGCCCAGGATGGCTCCTGGTACCCAAGTGAGGAACAGCTACCTCCTCTAGGCCAGCAGCTTTTTGAAGACAGAATCCCAGAATGGTTCAGGCTGGAAAGGATGACTGGAGCTCATCCAGTTCCACCTCCCTGCTCAAGCAGGGTCCCCTGGAGTAGTTACTCAGGGTTGTGTCCAGATGGATTTGGAATATCTCCAGGGAAGGAGAACCCACAGCCTCTCTGGGCTCCTGTTCCACTACTCAGTCACTCCACAGCAAAGAAGTTCTTCCTCGTGTTCAGGTGGAACTTCTGTGTTTCAGAAACACACATCTTCCATCCCTTCCATTTGGGGGGCCATCACAACATGTGGTATGGAGCTAAGAGCATGTCAGTGCCTCCAAATTCCTACATGCTGCTCTATCAGCACAAGCCCAGGGCAGGACTGAGCATGGAATTCTAGAGGCAAACTCAAAGCTGCAAAGGAAATAGCCAAAGGCACTCCTGGCTCCACAAACAGCCATTGATAGGACTGGGTCAGAAGGTTCTACCCTTCGGACAGCAGGTAAAAGAAAACTTGGGTGATTTTGCCACGGAAGCCCTGGGTGTGGGCCCTGGGGCCTCACCTCTCAGCACTGTAGTTGAACTGGTGCAGCAGCCGGTCAGCCAGCAGCGTGCGGTACTCGTTGATGAACAGGTCCTTGCTGCCGTAGATGCTCACCAGGAGGCTGATGATGTCTGAGGAGCGACGCTTGGAGCTCGATTTCCCTGGTGGAACCCAGCAGACAACAGTGTGAGATTAACAGGGACCTGCTCCAGCCCAGCCCAGCTCCAGAGGACCAGCAAATGAGCTGCTCAAAGCCACAGCCCACCAGGGAAACCGGCCAGCTGCCAGGACTGCTGGGCTTGGCATCTCACCTGGATCTGCATCGACTGGGTCAGGAACCCAGTCCCCTGGCTCTGAGATGTCATCATCACTCTCCTGGCCGTTCTCCAGGGTCACTGGGTCAGCTTTGGAGAGCTCATTAGCCAGGTCACCCGAGCCCTCAGCATCCCCCGTGAGACCAGCCACGATCTGCCGCACCGTGTCCTCCCGAGTCCTGCCAGCAGCAAGGGAAACAGAGCAAGTGAGGGAAGGGGAGGGAGAGGGGATGTGTCAGACTGCCCCACACGCCTCCTACCTCAGATACTTCCTGATGGGCTCACAGGCGACCTCCAGGATAACCATGGAAGGGTCCAGCTCCCGCAGGGCCTTGATGGCTGAGATATACAGAGTGATGATGTCGGAGGTGTTGACTCCTACAGGAGAGGAGCAGAGGGAGTCAGAGTCCTGCAGCACACAATAATGGCTTGGATAGAAGGGGTTTGGATGGTACAAGCCCTCTGTCCTATCTGTGGTGTGGAAGGAGGGCTTGCTGCCCTACTGCCCAAGGCAATGGGGCAGATCAGATCCATATGCCTGAGAAAGCAGTTCTGAGCACGAATGGAGGCTCCGAGCTGAGCCCTGACAGTGCCAAGAAGCCTTTGCCCACCTGGACCAAAGCTAAACTTTGTGCTCCTGACCATAGTGTACAAATGAGGCCAAAGGGGGCTGGGATGCCACCAGCTGCTGCTGCCATGCCCACTGGAACATGAAGAATGTGTGATGGGCATAGTGACTGCCCCTCACCCCTCAAACAGGAAACCAGACCAGCTCCAAGCAGATCCTCACTTGTGCCCAGGCTCCTCACAGTGTCAGGACACAGACAGGGATGTAAAACCCACCAGGGTGCAGAAGTCTCATTTCCAGAGCACTTTTCAGGGAGCTGAGCAGCTGCTGCCTTTGGTTAGTCCTTTCCAGGCAGAACTTGAGGTCCTCCACAGCAGGCTTTGACTCTGGGAAATCTACAAACCAAGCAGTGATTAGGAGCAGTGCCAGGCTCTGAGGGGAGGCAGGGGGAGGCAGTGTGGCACATCAGAGAGATCTCTCACCCACCCAGTCCCAGCCCAAGGGTGAAGCACCTCGGATGATGCTGAAGAGCTCCTCGATGCGCATGCTGGCGTAGATGCGATAGAAGAACCTCTGGACGTGGCAGCGCCAGCGTTTCAGGGTGCTGCTGGCTTCTGGGGAGGACTGTGCTGAGGGGCCATCCTGCAGGAACACCCTGCTGAGCCACCCAATCACCTTCTCTATCCACTGCACAACGGGAGGGAGAAACAGATGTGAACACAGCTGGATGCACAGCCACATCCCAACCCACCCAAGGCCGCCACCACAGCTGGCAGAAAGGGCAGCTGGACCAGGACAGCATCACGCTCAGCTGCTCTTCAGAGGTTCCCCAGCCTGGGTTATAGCTGGGGAAAGCCCAGCTGAAAGAATTGGAACTTTAACTAGATACAGGATATGAACTATGCAGCTGGGTGTGAGAAGATAAGGGGTGACCACAGACTGTGTGCAGGCGCTGGGCTCCAAAAAGGACAGAGTTTATTCCAAAACTTGCAGCCTATTCCATTCTTGAGTTTCATCCCATTCCATATTTGCATAACTGTCCCATTCATAAGAAAATGAGTAAATTGCCCATTACACCATCCTTGGCCCAAAACTTCTGTGGTTCCTGAAATCAGTGAAAAGCAAACAAGATATCCCAAGAAGTCACAGACACCCAACACAACTCAGGCATTTGAAATCCAAATACCAGCCTTGTCACTGAATTATAAAATAAAAACCTGAACAGAGAGCATAAAAAGATTTTTTTATATATTTGAGCTTTAGTGAGAAATATGTAATTGTCACATTTCAAATGTACTCAATTACAATATCCAGCTGTTTAAAACAAATGTCTTTTTTTCCCCATTAATTAGCAAATATATGCTACTTCCTGGGATAGTATTTGAGTACCAATATACTACAAGATGTTCTACTACTTCTCTACTACTAGATGATTTTTTTTTGATAGATTCTAACAGCCTGAAACAAAAATGCTAAGTCAAGGTTTGGTTTGCTGATGTTTATTTTTAATTATCTACTCGACAGAGGAAACACTGAAGAAATGCACAAGTTTTGCCAGGACAAACCTGAGTACTACAAACACCTGGGCAAAACTTTGGAGAAGGTGATAAAGAATTCCCCTAAAGGACAGGACTACAACTGATGCAAAGCAACGCGATTTTAAGGAATTATTATCAAACCAACCCATTCTTCCCCGAGTGCTCCTGTTACAGCCTGATTGTGGCCCGATGTTCCAGGCAGCTGTGGCTGTGCTGGCAAAGAGGCTTTGCCCTCAGCAGCTGTAATTTTCAGTGAGCTGTTTCTCAGGCTTCTCTATTTAACCTTTAGATTTCCAGGCCTATGCTTTTATTTTTTTTTCCTTAAAATGACCGGTTCCTAACCCTGACATTCTCCAATATCCTATGGTGAAACAAGAGGTGGAAGCAAGGGCAGCATCTGACATGCAGGATGCAGTTGTGTTTTCTGTGGTGCCCTGAAAATAACCTTGAACAGTCCCCACGTCATCCAAAAGCATTTCACACGAGGTGCAGTGAAGAAAGTGTTGCACAACAACCAAAAGAAGTAAACACAAAAAGATTCCTGGTGTTTGCAGGCAACAAAAACGTTTGGCACAGCAAAGAGTGAGGGATCCAGGGTGTCTGGCTTGCATGGCAGCCTGGCTGCAGGCCTGATTCTCCAGCACAGGCAAAGGCAAGGTCATGGGCAAGGAGCACTGAGCTCAGGATTGTGTCCTGGAGGAGCCATAACCCAGAGAAGAGCTTTATTTTAAAGTCAAGGTGGGTAAACAGCTCAACACAAACCTAGTTGAAGTAGCATTAAAGCAACTGGGCAGCTGCAAAGAAAGATTTTAATTCTCTGTGTCACCACTGGTGAGATCAACACCAGAGTATCTTTTCTCATCCTCACTTCTCATTTTACAGAGGAATTGGAAAGAGGACTGAAAACAGCCACAGAAATTCTAATTATGGGCTCACCTACACAGAGGGAGGGCCCTCTGCAGGCCAGGTGGCACTTGTTGATCTTGTGGCTTCTAAACTGGAACCACAGAAATTCCCTCACTGCTACAGACATCATGAGGTGAAATGTAACAATCCTTCGTGCACAGGTCAGAGCAAACCCTCCCCTCCAGCATCACCCAAAATGGGGATTTTTAGCCACCTCTCCTGCCAAGTGTGGTGGAAGTCATAGCCCTGGACCAGGTGTTTTAAGTTGGAATCTGCTTTTAGCCTGAGCTGCTAAAAACTGACAAGAGCTGCACATCTCCCAAGGAGGACTCTCACTGCCCCCACACCTGCCTCACCTCCTGGAACTCATTGAGGAAGGAGTGCTCGTATTCCCCACGGCAGCGCTGCTCCATCCTCTCCTCGATCATCCTGTGCAAGATGGTGGTGACGGCGTCAGCACTCACCCTCTCCAGCAAATTCAGCCGGCGGCTGCGGGCACAGGGACACTGTCAGGAGCAAGGGGGAGCAAAGGCACCAGCAAATCAAGAAAATCTTATACCTGAAAGCACCACCCTCCCTGTACATTCTACAGAGGCGGGCCCAGCTCCGGCCACATGCCCTGACAGCCCACACAGATGCACTACATATGTAACACATGGCACTACTGCTATCCCTTCCTCCTCAGACTTATTTATATCCATCAAAAGCTTTTTCATTTAGAAGAGTTTCAGGGAATCAGAGAATGGTTTGGATCGGAAGAGACGTTAAAGATCATCTAGTCCAAAGCCCTGACATGGGCATGGACACCTTGCACTGGTTTGCTTCTTTGTGATCAGAGGCCTCAGAGTAAGAGGAGAATATTCTCATATCCAGGGAGAGGAGCTTTCTGTCTAAAGATCTGCTCTTATTCAACCACCAGCTGAAAGCAGAAAGTCCATGTTGAGTTCTCTGCCCATCACCATGACACAGCCTGACCTCAGACAGCTCCTCCTGTTCTCAGGGATCAATAAAACTTGCTCCTGCTCTCCAGCCAGACTGCCCCAAACTTGCTCTGAGTGACAGCCACCACCCTGTGAGATACCTACAGAATATCATTGAGCTGCTGGAACTGCTCCATGGCTTCAGGGCACCAGCACTGCTCCCTCTTGCTGCTGCAGCCTGCACAGAGCTGGCCCTCTCCTCCACCCTCCTCTGGGTCACTCTCCTGCTCGGTCTCACTCATGCTGCTCTCACACTCATTTGTTCCATCTTCTCCCTTCTTCCACTGCCGCATGTATATCCTGAACGTGCGGCTGTAGAATTGCTGGATCATCTCCTGGAAGGATTTGGTTGTGGAGAAGAAGAGGATAGCTTTGAACATGGTGTAGACCTTCTCCTGCAGTGTCTGAGCACCTGTGCCCAGGAGCAGGCCTGCCTTGGTCCACTGCTCCAGGAGCTCCAGGCTGTTCAGGTAGGGCTCCAGGCGGCACTTGAGCAGACTGAACGCGTCCAGGAGCAGCGCGGCGCACTGGGGCTCCTCGGCCGTGTTCTCATACTGGCCAATGCAGTTCCAGAACTCGGGGGCGATATTCGCCTGCAGGTCAGTCTGCAGCACCTCGATGAACCACTCCTCCACGACGGAGTGCAAGTCGTAGCACTGCAGCACGTCCAGGGCTGCCCGGAGCTCGGCATCCTGCAGCGGCCCCACAGCTTCGGGCCTCGCGGCTGCCTGGAAAGCGGAGGGAACACGAGTTAAGCACTTAACAGAGCATACAGGGACTCTGCTGTCAAACTGCACCGGGGGGATGCTGCTCCTCCGTGGTGACCTGCCGGGGTCTCAGCCCACCGATGGAAGCCCAGCGCCCACCTCCCAGGGCTCACACCCGCACACAGCATTGCTGTCCCTGCTGGCGGCTGCTGCAGGACACAGGTGCTGGTGAGAATGCTGTGAGCCACCCTCGGGTGCCAAAAATGTCTGGGCACCCGAGGGTTGGTCTGGGCCAAAATCCTTCCTTGGCCAACGCCAGCTCCCTCGGACAGAGTGAGAGCAGAGCCACAGCACGGCCGGGCAAGCTGTGGCCTTTTGGTCGCGCTCCTGGTTGGGGTGACAGGGGGCTTCCCTGACAGCCCCCAGCAGACAGCACTCCCCGCACACCCAGGAGCCCCTTCCCCTCCTCCCCGGCAGTTCCTCCCCAGCGCCGGCCGTTCGTCCTCAGCCCCGGCCGTTCCTCCCCAGCTCCGACCGTTCCTCCTCAGCTCCGACCGTTCCTCCCTCAGCCCCCGGCCGTTCCTCCCTCAGCCCCCGGCCGTTCCTCCCTCAGCCCCCGGCCGTTCCTCCCCTAGTCACCAGCCGTTCCTCCTCAGCCCCGGCCCTTCCTCCCCTAGTCCCCGGCAGCTCCCACCCGCCGCGCGGGCCCAGAGCCGGAGAGGCCCGGCCGGGGAGGAGCCGAGGCCGGACCATCCCGGGGGCGGCGGGTCGGGCCTGCCCCGGGCCCGGCGGAGCGCAGCGACCCCTGAGGGCCCGCGCGGTCCCCGCTCACCAGCCCCAGCGCGGCGGGCGGCACCAGCGCGGTGCTGAGCGTGTGCCAGGCGGCCGAGAGCTCCATTCGGGCCGCAGGAAGGGGCGGAGCTCCGCCGGCCGCGGCGATGAGCACCACCGGGGCCGCGCTGCGGGGACACCACGCGGCGCTGCGGGAGGGTGAGCGGGGCCGGGGCCGGGGCCGAGTGGGGCCAGGCAGGGGCAGGGCAGGGTGCGCGGGCCTGTCTGACGGTGCCGCCCCGCAGGGCTGTCGGAGCTCCGCACCCGGCGTGACGAGCTGAGCGGGCGGATCCACGCCGAGGAGGTGGAGCGGGGCCGGCTGCAGGCGCGCATAGCGACGCTCTCCCGGCGCTTGTCCGACACCAGCGAGAGCCTGGCGGGGCTCCGGTCCGCCCGAGCCCACATCGACCGCACCATCGCCGAGATTGACACGGCCTCCGGGAAGGTACTGACAGCGAGCAGCGCTGAGGGCGCTCGGTGTGTTCAGCCTGGAGGAGAGGATGGGACAACGCAGTGTGCAGCTTCTTCGTGAGGGGAGGAGGAGGGACGGCAGCGATCTCTGCTGTCTATGACCAGGGACAGGACCGGAGGGAATCACTTAATCAGAATAACTTGAGGTGGATAAGGATCCTCCAGCCCAACTCCCAGCCCTGCACAGACACCCCACCAAGCCCACCCTGGGCATCCCTGGCAGTGCTGTCCAAAGGCTCCTGGAGCTCTGGCAGCCTCGGGGCCGTGCCCATTCCCTGGGGAGCCTGGGCAGTGCCCAGCACCCTCTGGGGGAAGAACCTCTCCCTGCTCTCCAACCTAATGCTGTGTCAGGGGATATTTAGGATATATATATATATGTATATGAGTATTTACCTGAAGGTCGGTTGGGAGCACCTCGATGAACCACCACTCCTCCCTGGGTCATAGCACTGCAGCCAAAACAACTTCCCAAACCCAGGATGCAGCTCTGGCACACAGAGCCCATCACGAGAGGGCTGGGTTGGCGGGTGTTTTGGTGCTGCTTGGGTTTGGGCAAAGTTTATTGTCAAAATACATCAAAAATGGCTTTTGGAACAGACCCCTAAAAATTACCATCTCAGACCCATGGTTTGGGGGAAAACAAGGAAACCCTGACACTGACCCACAATCCTACTAATTCAGGCAGACAACAATGGTGCTGATGGAGCTGTTGGCCTGCCACTCTTCCTGCCCAATATTTAGTGTAGTTTCTTTCATCTTTCATGGAATAATGCCATTAAAAGAGTTGAATTGTTGGGGCAGTAAAGGGTGGGAAGGAGGCAAACAGCACGAAGGCTGGCACTGTCATTTTGGTTCCTGGGACAGCTCTATCCATTCCCCTTCCCTGTGTGTGTTACTGCCAGATAGGGATTGCTTGATCCCCACAGACGGGGCAACAGCTGAAATCACTTCTGTATTACACACCAACAGCTTTTGTTTTTTTTAAAAAGGATCTTCACAGCCTCTTTTAACATAAATGACAATCTTACTTCTCTTGGTGACTGGGCAGAGTTTGTGTCAGAAACACCCTTTCCCCTGTCAGCTGCTGCCTAAATGCTCCTCCCACTTGCATTTTGAATGTGACCAACTACTGTGTCAGCTCTTTTTCCTCTCCCAAAGTCAGTGCTTTGCCCTGGCAATCACTTTTGAGATGAAACTGGAGCTGTTTCCTCGACCTCCTTCAAGACCTTATGGGTTGAAGTCAAGGGAGAAACTCACATAAAATTTAAAAGCTTAATAACTGTGTTGTACACAAACAGCCCCTTTAAAAAGAAACCTTACCTAATATCCAAGTCACACCCCCAGCCTCCAGATGAATTCCTGTTTATTGAAATGAACTGACACTCACAGGAAGTAGAAAGAGGTGCTGAGGAGGAGATGTTGGTGTCCTATAGACAGAAAGTAACAGCGTTCCTATCCTGTGGATGTACATCCCTGGTTTGTCATTCCTTGCCTTCTGCCAGCCCTTGGAGGACTTCACTTCCCTCCAGCACCTTCTTCTGTGGGGCACTTCCTCAGCTCCTCTCTGATCACTTGGTGATTTCCACAAACTCACAGGAACATAAATTATTTTTGGGACTATAACCATCATATTTGGTTACAATTGTTCACTGTCTTAAAATTTTTAACTCGTGAGATGGACAGGCAGCAAGATCTCCTAAATATGTTGTAGCCTAGAGCATAGGAAGCAGGAATGTTAGATTATGTACATGGTGAGCTAAAAATAGGAGAAAATTAGTAACAGATCTAGTCTGACATAAGGTCACTGTAGATTTGAGATAGTTTTAAAGTCAGAAACCCAAAATGTCCAGTTTCAACAGTGGAAAAAAGTTGACACTGGGTCATCTAAGCACAATTTAATACTGATCTAAAAAGCCCAAATACCAAATCTCCCTTAAAAAACCCCACCAAACTAACAAAAAACACCCCAGTCTGCTTCAGGAAGTTCTCTGCCTTGTGCTCCAAGGCAGATAAATTGCTAAAAGCCTTTCATATTCAGAATATGAATACAAACCAGAGAAATTCTCCCACAGATCTTCCCACAGTGAGACAGGATAATAAATCACCAGGAATTAGAGGCTGAAGGGCTGGAGAACCCCACTTGCTGCAAGGCAGATCACGTGAATTGGAAGGGAATTCATAAGAGAAACAGTTTATGTAAAAATAAGCTATTTTTATTTCTTTCCCAGATACTGGACAATTCTCAGACATTGCTAGATGTCCTGAAGGAGCAAATGAGGGATCTTGGTAAAGCCATTGATCCACAAAGCACTATATTAGGACAACGAGTGCGTCGACACAAGCGTTCCTAAACTTCTTCAGCCTGGAAAGTCCTGTTGGCCAGAGAGAGCTGCTGTTGTGGTACAAGGATGCCACATTCAATAAAAGCTTATGTTTTGCAGAAGTAAATTTTCCTTTCAGATGTGCTTTGGTGATAGTCAGAGATCCACTAAAGCTGATCCTCAAATGCTATGGATCAGGGTAGGCATTTACAAAAAAAATACCCTTCATTTTGAGCACAGCGATCCTGAGGCACGTCCCAGGAGGTGACCCATCAGCTGATGCTCCTGCCCTCGGGACAGCACTCATCCTGCTCTGCCCGGAGGCAGCTCGAGTACCTGGGCAGGGATTAGAGCACGAAGCTGGGAAGTGCAAAGGAGTGCTCAGTGAGGTGTGAATCACAGCTCCAAGGTGGAGCAGGATCGTCGGGAGAAGGAGCAGAGAGTCAGCAGCACACTCTGCACTCCCACATCCCCGAGCTGTCCTGCCCTCAGGGCTGCAGGCACAGAATTAGGTCACACGAGAACCAGGGCAGTGTTTGAGCTTCAGGACAGGGTTGGCTTTAGCATTCCTCATGGATCCATGGGAGAACTAAGCCAGGGCTAGTTCAGACTCCTTGTCCCTAACTGGAGTTGAAAGCAGCTTTGCTTTACCATCTGCAGTTGTGCTGAAACAGAGCTGCCTTAAACTGACCTGGGCTTTTCCTCAGGGAAAGATGCTCACTGGGACCTTTTTTGCTAGAAAAGCTGTGCTGAAAACTCACCCCTTAAATCTAGCAATCACCAGCACTCTCACATTTTCCCTCATTCTACCCCAGTCTCAGCACCTTATCCTGAAGTATTTCATTAACGGGAGAAGCCTCAACACATGGAGCTCCATGGTCCTTGTGTCATGTCCCAGACAGATGCACTGCAGACACATCCTGCTCCCGGCAAGTCACACAGGCAGCAGACCTCAAATTAGCTTGGAACAGACAACGAGGTGCAAAATGTTTCTTTGTGGCCCCCCAGCCAACATCTAACAAACTACTGAGTAGTCTTCCTTTTTTTCTTTTCTTTTTTTTTTTTTTTCACTATCTTTCCAAAAGTATTTAGGCACCCAGGGCAGAAGGGAACAGCTACAAGTATGTCCTAACATTTAATCCGGTGTTTTTCAGCAGAACAACCTTCCCTTGCTGCTACAACAGACACCAAACCAAGTGCAAGGTATGCAGAGCATTTTCAGTGTCACTTGAGCAGACATTCATCATCTGTAATAGACAAACCAGTGACCATCAAATTTAATCATCATCTGTAATAGACAAACCAGTGACCATCAAATTTAATCAAAGATACCAGCCTGTTCCTTTGGAGCCCCACACCGGGGTACCACTCATTCCATAAAGCCCAAAGAGGCTGGATCTGTTCTCACCACATCTCTTTTAATCCCAAAGTACAAATCACATTAGCAGCACTGCTCCATCTGTTCCAGAGTGCAATTTTGACCCTGAGTTTACAGTAGTAGAAAACTTGAATGGAAGATTCTAGCAGATTCCTTTGCATATTGGCTGCATTAAACAATTACAATAGAACTATAAAAATCCTAGAAAAAACAAAAATAACCCACATTCCTTGTTCAAGTTCTGCAGAAGAAAGGAGTGAAACTGCCCTCTTGTGCTTTGATTAGAGGAGCAGAGCAAGTGTGGCTCAAAGAAAGCAACGAAGACAGATCAGTCAGATCTAGAGCAAAGCAACAAGAGGAGCTGACAAACTGGAGCACAACCAGCAGTTCCCAGAGACTGGATGCCAGAGTTGGGAAGGACAGACCAAAGCTATGGCCAATGTCTGGGAATCTTCAAGAGGCTTGAGACAGTCTGGACACTTCTCTACTGATCGGTGCAAAAATAACACCTAAAGCTAAAGGCATTCATTCCTCTTCCCATCCCTCCCTCAGGGTGTTCAGTGAACTCCACAAGCATGTAACTGGACCATGAATTCCATGATGTTTCAGTGAAACCAGAGCTGGAAACACGAGGACAAACCATGAACCTTCAGTGGTTTTCCAAACTGACACTCAATGTGTCAAATCACAGCCATGCTGTGAACCCACCTAACTGCCCAGTGCTCCAACTCCAGAGCCATCCTCCACTGGGGAGAAGGGTTGCAAAAGTTGTCCAGACCCTGCACAGTGCCTGGACTCAGACAAGCACTGAGAAAAATCAACATTCATCCCAGAATTACAGATGGCCTTCCCACACTTGCCTAACCAGCAGCTGATCTTGAACAAGGAATATGCAAGGCCACAGGCAGAATAAATCGTATGCCTTGAAAGCAGTAATTCGGTCCCAAAATCCAGTGCAAATATTCTCCGAAGATGCCCGAGAGCATCTGGTCCACCCTTGGCAGCAGGATCCGGGGAAAGCCGCGGTTTGGGGCGGTTTCTGTGGCAGTTCCCATGAGGACGCGGCGGCTGCACTGCCCCTCCTGCCCAGCAGCCGCTGCTGCAGCACCGCGGAGCAGCCTCAGAAATAGAGCGCGGGCTCGCTGCTGAAATCCGAGAGCCCGCCCTTGTCCGCCGGGGTGAGCTGTGGGCAGAGCACAGGGAGACCGCGTCAGAGCCGGGCCACAGGAGCCCCCTCGCCCTTGGATGGTGCCTTGGCACCTTGCCCGGGCTAACCGGGTGTGTTTAGTTACCGTCCCCCTCCAAACGTGCCCTGGAGTATCAGACAGTCCTGCAATGATTTGGGTTGGAAGGGATCTTGCACCCATCTCGTTAAAACCTTCTGCCATGGGCAGGGACACCTCCCACTATCCCAGGTTGCTCCAATCCCATCCAGCCTGGCCTTGGACACTTCAAGGACCCAGGGGCAGGCAACCTGAGCCAAGGCTTCACCACCATCACAAGGAACAATTTCTTCCCAATATCTAATCTAAATCTCTTTTAGTTTAAAACTGTTCCCCCTTGTCCTATCACCTGCTCATGTTAAAAAAAAAAAAACAAACCAAAAAACAATAAATCTCCCTGTTTTTTATAAGCCCTCTTTAGGCCCTGGCAGGGGCTCTGAGGTCTCCCTGGAGCCTTCTCTTCTTCAGGTGAGCACCCCCAGCTCTCCCAGCCTGGCTCCAGAGCAGAGGGGCTCCAGCCCTTGGAGCAGCTCCATGGCCTCCTCTGGACTTGTTCCAACAGATCCATGTCTTTCCTGTGCTGAGCACAGAGTGTGTCAGCTGCCTTGAGTCTCCTTCTCACAGGCGGGGAGGGGCAGGTATGGCAGTGGCAGTGGGATGGTGTGTTGGTCCCTTTGGGAGCAGTGACACAGCTCCCTGGGCAGGAACACAAACACAGGTGTGCAGGGAAAGGCACATCCTGTCCCATCCACGGCCTGGAACAACCCCCATCCCACAAGAGAGCACAAGAGTTGCTTATTTATAGCCTCACCATAACTTGGTTCCCACTGGAATCAGCTTCCTTTGGGAGGGCTCCCTCTGCAGCAGGACCCTCATACTTCTGCTCCTGCCACTCGCTGAACTTCACAGAGTGCTTTGGGGTGTAGCTGGATAAATCTGCTGGAAGGACAAAGATGAGGTAAATATTCCTCACCGCCCCAAAAATAAGTGGAGACCAGGATCTCAGCAGGGACAGCCTGGAAGCTGCCCATCTGCAGCTCCCTGTTCACCTCCATTAGCATTTCCACCCATGTGGAGCCTCTTAAGAGTCTGTGGGAAACATGGGCCAGTGTCAGGGACCACGAGAAACCCCACAGTGCCAACAGAGTGTCTCACTCACCTGAGTTAGGTGTACTGGGATGCAAAGTGCTGTTTGGGCGTGGAACATAAAAGGTACGAGATTTTTCCTCCTCTGTTTCAGAAGCATGTCCTTCCTCTTCTTCATCCTCCTCTGCCAGGGAGCTCTCTGAGGGGTACTCAAACATTGTCTGCAAACTTGTCTCGTTGAAAGAGATCTTCATCTGGGCAACAGCAAAGGAGAATTATCAGGGAGAAGCACAAGAACCCGCTGATCCCCACGCTGGCTCTGGCACACGCCAGGGCTGCCCCCTGGTTTAAAGCAGCCACTGCAGATCCCCCAATCCCTCCCCAAGTGCCTTGGTGGATCTCTTGCCATGCTGAGGGAAACCCCAAAGGCAGAGCCAAATGGGTGGGATGGAGGCAGGAGGCCCAGGGGGCTGGAGTACCTCTGTCTTTGTACCAGCACCTCACACTGATGCCCAGCACCCAGGAGGAGCTGCCACCATGTCTCTCATGGGAGAGACAAGCAGGAAAGCACCAACATGTCAGAAAGGTGAAACTGCTAATTCCTGGCAACTCCTGTGTGCATCCAAGCTCCAGAAAACAGAAACATCCATGATCAGGACTCCAGTCTTAAGAGGACATTCTGGCAAAGAGCTATTTAAGCTACATTAAACGGGGCTTAAAACCAGAAGTGAGAAGAAGGAAGCAGCTAAAGCAGAGATGGTAACAGCTGGTAGCAGACAGGGAAAATACTGGACAAGGGGGAGGCCTTAAAGCTTCTGGCTTGAAACCAGTTTTATCTAGTATTGTCACTAATGACCTTTCCACAGTAACTGGAAGATTGAGAAATGAAAGTGACTCTAACACAAGAGTTCATCAAGGGCTAACCAGAATTTTATGGTCATGAGGAAAATTGGAGAGCAAAACCATTAAAAAATGGAATCGAGTTTAAGAGCAACCTTTGCACTAAGAGAAGTTCATTACCTGTGAATAACTGAGGAAGAAAATTTGGGATTGGCTATAGGATTGTAACCATCATTAGGATGCTGCTTTAATAAACCAGGAATGAAGCAAGACATTTCTGCTGGAAACTGGGACTGCCTGGCCTTCTCCTCCCTGTAACACCCAGCAGGTGCTGGAAGTAACTCCAGATGTGCTCGTCCAAGCTGAAAAGAAAAGCTGAGGGAAGGGTTTGCTCCCCTGCAGCCCTGCCTGTCCTAATCATTATCCACCACTGTGCTCCAGGGATCTGGTTACAGGTCACCTCAACAGGTGCAGAGGAGATTCACTGGCAAAAACTTCACACCAGCAAAAGTGAAGGTGGAGAAAAGCATAACAGCTCTTTGTAAGTACTCCAGAAAATAACCACCAAGGAGCAGAAAACTGCTGATGCCAGCACACATCAACCAAACAAGGAGGATAAGCTTGCCAGGAGTAAGTTCATGCCAAAGCCGGGAAGTATTTAGCCACCACAGATTAAGGTTCAGGAGCAGCTGTCTAAAAGGTGTTGTGATCCCTTTATTTCTGAATACAATTAAAGTTCAGCTAAAAGGGTTATGAACAGAATGGAAAGGACGTGGCAGCTTGTGACAGAAGCCCAATGGTTCTGATCTCTCCAGATGCTGTGTAATGACTGGCCAGGGACAAGTGCAGCACATTTATCCCATATTTCTGTCATACAGAAAATCCCCAGAGGCTGGGAAGTGGCACCTGGCCCCAAGCAGCCCTCAGGCACCACAGTGCCCAGGTGCAAACATTCCCTGTCACAGCACTGGAGTGACACTGTAAGGGGCTGCCAAAGTCACACCTGGATGTCCCCAAGGGCCAGAGCTGCCAGCAGGTCAGAGTGCCACCTGTGCTGCCCATGCACAGGAGCCCTGGGGCTCAGGAGGGATCAGAGCAGGACAGGGAGCATTTCACTGCTGCTTTTCAGCAAAGCAGCGAGGAGAGCTTAGTTCAACTCTGGGTAACAGAGGGAGCAGCTGCAGCTCCTCCACACTGCAAACCCACAGCTGGAGCTGTGTGCTACTCTGCCCCAGGGCAGAATGGACCTTGGACACAGGCTGGCTCCCTTCTCCTGATCCCAGGAGCAGGCAGGATGGAAACTGCATGGAGGGAACCATCTGCCTTTTCCCATTCCCTGCCCCAGCCCGAGCCACTCTGAGTCTCCCCAAACAACACACGAGGAGAAGAGTGTGATTTCTGTTTCAGAGAAAAGAATTAAACCCCTGCGAGCTGAGAGCATCCCAGTTGCTCCTTCCTGAATTTCCCATCCCTGCTCCTGACCTAGATGCTCCCTGATCCGAGCCAGGCTGTCAGTGCTAACAATGTCCTGTCTGTCCAGCATGAGCCATGCTGCCAGGCACAAAAGCCACAAGGGTGGAGGTGCCCAGGGCTCCTGGAGGCCCAGGAGCTATCCCAGAACCAGAAACTGCACACAGGCCACTTACCAGTGCTGCCAATGGCACTGAAGGGCAAGAAGTACTTGACTAAAGATGGAAAACAAAGCAGACAGGAGAGATATGCCTTGGGGTTTAGAATTTAAGCTTGGGAGATGGAACTAAATGTTCCTGGTTTTCTGCTATCTGGAGGAAATCTCTAAGAAAAATTACTTGGAGTCCCATTTGGACCAAAGGTGCATGCAGTGCTGGAGGAGAAAACAGCCTCAGCAGGGAGCAAAACCAAAGAGCAGAATAGAGCAGAAACAGCCTGGAGACACCCACATCCCACACAGAGCCCAGAGACAACACCAACAGCCCCAAACTCAACAGTTCCCACTCTCCACAGCCAATTCAAGTAGGAGGAAATGCTGGAGCCCTTCACAGAGAGCAACCAGTCAGCCCCTGGCACCCAGGGCACAGCTGGGGCCAAGAGCACCTGCAAGGCTCCCACAGGCAGTTGTGTGTGGCATGGGGGCACCATGGCACAAGTTCCCCCAAATGACACTGACCTGTCCTCTGGCAGATCCCAGCCCCTGCTCCCAGAGCCTGCAGCAGGCAGAGCCCCAGGGCTGCTGCAATAAAGCCCTGGGCACACCCAGGCAGAGCAAACACAGCAGGCACTGGCACAGGATGGACCCTGGGGTGCTCAGTCAGCCCTGCCCATGGGGAGAGAGCCCCAAACCCCCAAACCTGCTGTGGCAGCACCTGAGCTCCCCCTCTAAGCACAACGGGGTTTCAGGGAAGCACAAAGCAGCTCTGCTTGACCCAACAGAACAGGGAGGGCGAAGCATTCAGGCAAAACCAGGGGACACATGGGGCAGAGAAATGCTCTGAGTGCCTACAGAGCACAACTGAGTGCTGTGTGCAAGGAACACAGGCAGCTTCAGACGCAGGAACCAGCTGAAAAGGAAAACCAAGAGCCCAGTCATGGCACAGACAACAGGTTTGCACAGCCAGCAGCGCCTTGCCAGACCACAGAGACTTTTATGGGAACAAAAGGCAACAGGGGCCGTTTCTTTAGAAGAAAAGCGTGTCCCAGCAGAGCCAAGCTGGCTGGAGCCCAGCCAGAGCCCTCTGCCAGCCTGTCTCAGCACTGCTTCCCCTGTTCCTGCCCCAGCAGCAGCTGCCAGTTGTGGCAAGGAAGAATTTTGCACCCTTCAGCTGTGGATGTTTGCAGGGATTTGTCACTCTTTGCTCAGCTGGAGCCTTCACCCACAGCTGTGTCACAAACCCAGGGTCCAACCCAAACCCATATATACATACATATATAAATATATATATAAATACTCTGCCCAGCAATCAGACACACTGGAAAGAGTAAAGCAGGCTTTTCAGGAAATATTGTGCTGTTCAACTGATAGGTTCTTGTTGCCATAGCAAAAATCATTTATTTATTTGCTAGGATTTGAACAGTAATGAGTAATAGAATATCCAGGAAAGAGAAGCCAGGGCAAACATTGCCCAACAAAGCGTAAATCTGAGTAGTCATGCAGATCTCAGTTAGAAAAGGGAAGTCAACCTTGTGGCAGGCTGCACTCAGACCAGCCACCAAAGAACCCCATATACAGAGATTTATTCAAAACAAAAATAACCAATTTATAGAACCCAACCTGCAACACTGAGCAATGACAGTCAGCAGCCACCTCACCTCCAAAAAGGAGAAGAGAGTCTGCAAGGCAGTATTAATGACAGAGCAAAGACCCGATGGCTTCTCACACACCAAGGACCTCTCTGGAAGTCTCTGGGGGTTAATCTGCATCCTCAGCTCCAGAAAGAATCTCCTTACTGTGGCTTTTCTCTTCTCCACCCATTATTACATTTGCTGCTTGGCTGATGAGCCAAAGCCAAAGTGATAATGTTGGGTGTTTACACCTTTTAAACTGAAACCTCTTTGGCAATCCAAATCCTCACCTTGTAACAGTCAGGACAAAGTAATTGTTCTAGGCATTAAAAGAATAAAATCATCCTATAATCATATTCCAGCAGGGAGAGTCCGAGTCAGCATTTGATCCCCATCACAGCAGCCCAGAACAGGGGGGCTGAGAAGGACTGAGCCCATCTCCCTTCCCTGTGAGTGGTTCCCATCTCCCAAACCCGGGGCTCCTGCTGGAGTTGCCATCCCTGCTCTGTCCTTGAGAAGCAGGATGAGATGGCAAGTGGTGAAGCACAAGCCAGGTTCCACCCCTGCCCTGCTGCCATCCCACAGCACCTCCAGCATGTCCCAACTCACCAAGCGCCTCACCAGATCCAAAAAGCTGAGCAGCACCAGGGATCAAGACGTGTTCTCTCTCTAATCATCCTCTGTCCTCAATAATTCCCAAGTGACAAACCCAGGGACTGCACTGACTCCCCAGGACATCCAGGGGCTGCCAGATGCTGCTGGGTGTGATTTAAAGCAGCTTTTCACACTTGGTCTATTACAGGATCACAGAATAAGCTGAGTTGGAAGGGACCCACAGGGATCACCCAGCCCAGCCCTGTCCCTGCACAGACACCCCACCAAGCCCACCCTGGGCATCCCTGGCAGCGCTGCCCAAAGGCTCCTGGAGCTCTGGCAGCCTCGGGGCCGTGCCCATTCCCTGGGGAGCCTGGGCAGTGCCCAGCACCCTCTGGGGGAAGAGCCTTTCCTGATCTCCAGCCTGAGCCTGCCCTGGCCCAGCTCCAGATGTTCTCTGGGTCCCGGCCCTGGTCACCACAGACAAGAGATCAGTGTCTGCCCCTCCTCTTGCCCTCACAAGGAAATTGCCTCCCCTCAGCAGCACAGGAGGGCTTGGCTGGTATCTGCAGGAAAGGTGGACAATCCAGCATGAACACAAAGCAGGGGTCAAGAGATCAAGCATAGAAAAAACAAGTGTTCTGAGGAACCTTGTGCTCCTGTGCCACCTCACATTGAGGCACATCTGCTGCTTCACTGGTTGTCTAAAGATTGGGTCAAGGAGAAGAAAGCACAAGACATCACACCTGATACCTGGAACTGCAGCCAGCTGGGAATGTCAGCAAGCCTGAGCACACAGAGCATCCCAGGGAGGGCTGCAAACAGCCCCCGAGCTGGGCAGAAAAGCTGCTCAAGCTCCAAACCCATTGGGTTGGTGGGTGGAGGCTAAGGACCCGTAGAAAGAGGAGGTTCTAACACAGAACAACCTCCCAGCTGCCATGGAGTGAGAGGGAAGGTCTCTGCACAGACAAATAACTGCTTGTGAGACTGGTGGAAACAGGGCAGAAGCAGAGATTTTATGGTGGACAAAGACCCCCAAAGGGTTTACCCTGCTCTTCCCATCTGACCAGTCCCACAGAGCAGATTTAGTAAAAGGAGACAGAAAATCAGTGCATAAAACTTCAAACCTCTGCAGAGACCTTCAGTTTTTTTCACAGCCGCCTGCAGTCAATGATCTAGACAGCTCCCATGAAAATAAACTTTTAGATAAAGGATTTTTGGGAAAATGAGCCAGTTTTTTTGGAGTTAGCAATGAGCTTGTCTATGTGTCTGTGCTTGTCCTGAAAACACAGTCATGTGGCAGCCCAAATTGTTGAATAACTCCAGGCACAAACTATGTGGGCAGCCTGGAACAGTATCCTGGGGACTGCAGAAGCACCAGCTCATCACCAAGGCATTCGCTATCATTCAGAAGATAAGGAGCTTTTGTGCCTCTAAAGCCTTTCCTTGACACAGAAAGAAAGGGTTTTTCCCTAACAAGTATCCCCAGGAACAGAGGGGACTTGAGGCTTGGTTCCTTTATCGGATTAACCCTGTACTGCTGTGGCTGAAGCATTCTAAGTATGCCCAGAAAACTGCAGATGGCAGTTCAGGAATGTACTTTTCTGTCATTCTGTACAAAAAGAAGAGTTTTGGGGAACTGGAATTGGCTATGACACCACAGAATCACTTGGTCAGGCTTTTACAAGACGTGTTTCCTGAGAGTAACACTGACTTTTGCTCAGCCATTAACTGCACCTCAATGAGTTATTGAGTAGAGCTAAGAGCACTAAAGATTTACAGCAGGAGCACGTCCTTCCCTTCCACAGGGAAGCCCTGTCCGGCTGGCAAAGGAGACATTTCCTCCAGGATCACATCCCAGCTCCCAAGCCACAAGGCAAAACAAGAAAGTCTCCATTTACAAGGTAACCCACAAAGGCAGCTCTGTGTAATCAATATGCTGAAGCACATGGCAGATAGGAGCAATGCATGGAGATTCGAAATATTAAACTCCTTATGCAAGACATGGACAAGTTTCAAATTCCTGATGAGAGGTGGCAGGGTAGGGACAGCCCCAGAGCATGTGGGGCTGGTGGCTTGGTTAACTCTTCCCTTCACTGTGCAGGACAAGGGGCCATTCCAGTGCTCACACAAGCACAGCTGGAGCCCCAGTGTGCACACACAGAGCAGCCATTCACCCTGGGAGCCCTTATTCCTCCTCACATCTGCAGGCAGAGGAGCCAGAGCCTTCCAAAGCTTAACAAGCAATTCAGAAATTACTCACTTGACCCCTAAGAACCGGACAAATCTCCCCAGTAGTACGAAACAAATCTCATCTGAATACACAAAGGGAGCAGGACAAGCAAGGTACAATTGGTGTCAAGACTTGGTGTCCTCATAAAAACCACACAGAGCTCCCCAACAGCAGATGATTTCACAGGCAGCTCTGAGCAGCCCATCTGTAGCTACAACAAGGTGCAGTGCTGGGAGCTGCCACCCACAAACATTTCTGTGCAACTCAGACTGCCTAGAGCTGCTCACAAAAATACCTGGGTTTTGTGCTGGAATGGGAACCATCAGCATCATTCCACGGGAAACAGAGAGAGGCTGGGAGCAGAATTACTTCCTACCCTGTCAAGGAGATCATTTAAGACCAAAAGGCTCCCATGACGTGAACAGTATCACCTGCACAACAGAGTTCATGGCTCTCTTGCCCTTTCCCTGTCTTTTAACATGCAAAAGGAACTTCCTTGATGAGAAGCAAGTGCAGCAGGTTGACCAGGAGCTTCAGGGATGTGCCCTCAGAGCTGCATTTTCAGCAGCTGCAAGCAACACGATTTCCCTACACACACAAGTGTTTTGTCTGAGATATTTCCTACATTCTTGCAATGCCCACAAAGCAGCAGCTCCATCCTGCCAAGTTCCCAAGATCATCCAAAGGGCACTTCTTGGAAAACATCAGCACCGAGTTCCTCCAGCGCAGATTTTCCCAGGATGTTTGTGAAGTTGCCCTTCACAAACATCTCTTGAAGTTGTGTGTGATACAGACACTTCATGAGACTCTTCCTACACAAACTGGCAAACAGGGATATCCTCCCAGCCCCAGAGACTGCTGCAGTCACTGGAAGAGTCTGTGTTGTAAATAGATTTTCAATTCAGGTTTCGCTTGGGAGGGGGGTGAGCACAACCCCTGAGGTGAAGGAGATGCTGCTGCAGCAGCTCTTACCCAGATTTCCTTTCCTGCCACTGCACCCAGAAAGTAAATATTTTCATTTCCCCTACTGTTCCCCACACATGACACAGACCAGCAGGACTCCTGCCCCAGCCACCCCAGTGTCCTTCCTCTGCTCTTCTCAGAACACCACGACCACGTACTGGAAAAACCAGAGTGGGAAGGAAAACCCAAACCTGAAACAAACTGAATCCTTGAGATGGATGGAAATTATAAACCATCAGGAATCTGGTCCACAGATTAAGGAAACTGATTAAGAAAACGTTAACTGTAATCCTCGTGATTAGAGTTCAGAGCACAAAGTACTTCAAATCTCCTCTCGAGCTCTGGGGCAGGCTGAGCCCTGGGCACGTCCTAACCAGTTTCAAAGCCAGGCTCAGCTCTTATTTGCGTAAGAGTTTCTATTTCAGCCCTTCTGTCCCGTTCCCCGCAGTGCTGACAGCAGCAGGCAGAACATGGGGGCAAGAGAACCAGAGGAATTTGGGACCAGCTCAGACTGTCACTGCAGCACGAGGAGAAGCATGGGAGTGGCGAGGCCATGCAGAGCCTCAGTCATAGAAAGTTTCCCACTAGAGAGATGAGATAAATCTGACTTATCTGCTCTGCCAGGGTTTCATACAACAAAGTCTCAGCACCTCAAGGTGCTGGCACGCAGTGGGGAAACAAAAAAGCACCCACTGCCCCACTGACAGCCTCGGGGGCAGCTTGTGAAGTGGTTTAAGAGCTGTAACTGCAGCAAATTCTGATTTCCAGTCTTCAGCCATTAACATCACAGAAAAAAAAATCAGTGGAATTAGCAAAGGGCAGGAAAATGGCCCTGTCTGGGGGAAAGAGCCTGCTGCCATCTGACAGCTAATGGAGATCATCTCCACAGGGGAGGGACCACACTCATCATCCAAGACACTTATTTCCTGAGCATGACTTATCACTGCTGACCTCATCTCCTAAAAATGCAATACATTCACGTCAAATACTGCCGTGGCCCCTCCTTAAAGGTGGCAGATGAATCTGCCCCAGCAGAGCACAGCCAGAGACAGAAAATAGAACAGGAACACACAGTTCTCCAAGAGCTAAAGAACACAAATCTCTGCCCTGACCCCTCCAAAACACAGAGATGACATAACCAAAGGAATTTTTGCAGAGAGATTTCTTCTACCACCAGATTAGTTTACTTGTGTTATGGTTAATTTACTTGTTTTAGATTGAAAAAAAAAAAAAAAAGGCACTGGCAGCCACCAGTATTTAGACTCCACACTGTGCAGACTTGCTCCAAACAGGTCTGGGCAACAGCTGAAAATGCTGATCCCTGCCAACAACCCAAGCCTACACCTGGTTCTCACAGGAGACCATCTCTAGCAGAACAGATGGAAAACTACAGAGCAAGAAGTTCAGCAGGTTAGACCAACAAAGCTGCTGCCCATGATCAAAACTGAGGGGTATTTAAAATAATTTTTAAACAGACTTTTAAGTGGGAATTTGGAAGCCACATTCAGGCATTACGCAGCTCAAAAGATTAGGACACGGACTATGCTAAAGTTTGTGTAAGCTGGAACTTTTTGAAGTTCAGCTGAACATCTCTGAAGACAATTTAGCTTTAGACTCCAACTGTTTGGATCCCACCAGCCTTGTTCCTGTAATCCCTGCTCACACTGGGCTGCGACTCGCCTGCCAGCACACGGCAAACTGCCAGCTGTGACAAGCACAAAACATGAAACCCATCAACAGCCTGATGTCTGTTGGGTCTCAGGTCCTGTTATTCACAGGACTTTGGGTGGCCTGGCCAGAATTCATTCACCTTCCCTGCAGGACCTCCAGGATCCTGGAGAGGAAAACCCTTGGGATGCACTGCAGGAGTGACACACTGAAGGAGCAGGGTCAGGGCAGAGTCCAGCCTCCAAGGAGAGGAGAGCCTGAAGGCTAAAGCCAGTGACTGCTCGTGGGGAGCCTGGCTGGCTCTGCAGTGCTCTGTCCTTCCCCAGCTCTCCTTCCAACACGCCAACCACATGCTCTGCAGAAACCCAGATTTCTATCTCGCTGACAACTTTATTGGACATTATTCTGGCAGGTAACCAAACCAACACTGACTCTTGTCAGCTCAGATGAGCAAGATTTTATCCTCTGTGATCCCAAAGATCCACATCCTGCAGCAAAGCCTTCCCTTCCTCCTGGCACTGCTGAAATGCCTTTACTTCTCTGCAATAACAGAGTACAAAGAGGAGCCCTGAGCAGAGGTCACCAACAGTGTGCTGCATCCTCTGCCCCACTCCCAGTTTAGAATAAAGGTCAGTAGGTCTCCTTCCACCCCTGCACATGTATCCTGTCCTCTCTGAGAGCTCAGCTAGCTCCTCCAGCAGCTGCCCAGCAGCTCCTGGCACATCCCTTTGGAGCTGCAAACACTTCTCAGACTGTCCCACCCACACTGCTTTATCTGAACTGCTGTTGGTGCTGCCTGGAGAGGTCTCAAAACACCCTGGAGCAGAAGAACAGCCCTGAAGGGCACCTGAGCCCCTGCAGGAGCACAAGAGCTCCAGCTCATCCAGCCCCTAGGGTGAGCAGGGCTGGGGCTCTGCCCTCCACCAGCAGACCCTGATGTGTCCCATCACACACACTGACCTTCACAGCCCCTGTCCTCCCACAGCAGCTCCACAGCAGAGCTGGGAACAGATTTTTTATTTCCAATACATCATCTTCCTCTCCCTCACCAAGCTCCAGCTCCAACCCACAAAGTAACAGCTGCTTCCCATATCTGAATGTCTGGAAGGAGCAATAAAGCTGTTTATCCTGAAAGGCCTTGAAGCAGCAGCATCCCTCAGGCCACAGCAAAGTCACAAGTCCCACAGCCACTGTCAGCAGCCAGGAGCAGGGGCTGGAACTCCCTCTGTGCAGAGCAGTGCTGGAGCCAACTCCCAGCCTGTCCCAGCCACCCTCCCAAAAAGCCATGGAGGGTGTGGATCAGAGGACACAGACCATGTCAGCTCCATTTTGCTGGCACATCCATCACAGTCAGGCAATCAGTGGCCAGACACAGGGATGGAAAAGGGAGGCTGAATTTCTACATTTGAAGAAAAACACCATTTGCATCTCAGAGAACAGTGGGGTCCAGCTGGCAGGGCTGACACCCTCCTTCCCAATAAATTATTCCCCCTGACTGCACAGACACCCATTGATCCACAGCATTTCCAGACTGTGCTGATCTGCTCTTTATCTCCCAGATTCCTGCTGGGCATCGGCAAACAGTTACGTTTTTCAAGTTCTTGAAGTTTCACTAAACGCTACTTTCTCGAGTATGGAGCATAATTAAAGACCTTTTAAAAGCAAGGTTTGGAAAGGAAGATGCTTGGCACAAGAAGAGCTTGTTCACCCCAAAAGACACAGGAAGCTGCTCACTAAAACCAGCATCAGGTTTTGACACCCCAAAAGAGAAAGGGGATTGGTTTTAACAAACAACTGCAGCTCCCAGCTCACAAGAAGTCTGTTTCTGCCCAATTCAGGCCAAAATCAAGTTTCTGAAAACCCCGACACAGCTACAAAACAGAAGACTTGTTTTTGGCTGGTTGCCTTGGAGACACAGAGTGATCGCTTGGGAAGAAACCAAGGAATGCATCCTAATGCAAGCTCCTTCCTTTTCAGGCATCAACACTCACCCTTATTACCCAGAGTAAAAGCCACAAACATCCTCTAGGTCAAGAGTAAACAGAAATCTTTCCCTTTGTCCACCATCAGCATCTTCTAGACCCTGGCTACGAAGGAGCCTGCTCTGTGCTTGACTGAGCAGGAAGGGAACTGAAAGAAAAATGGGTGTTTCTCCCATACCACATCTAATTTCACCCAGAAACTTGTGTCTTGACTACTTTTCTTCAACTCGATCTTATTTTTCAAAGGGTCCCTATTTGTTTCAGCTTCCTGAGTTTTGCAAATATAGCAGGCAGTTTCTCCTTTTAATCTCTCTCCTCTCAGAAACCAAATGTTTACACAAATTCTCCTGCAGGGCGACCCCACATACAGTTCTTAGGGAACAGCTGTGTGTGCACCTTGCAGTATTTGGCACCTCAGCTGCACAGCAGGGCAGTGAATGCTGTTAAGCTGATAAGAACAGGACCAGAGAAGCTCCATGACCTGCCCAATGTCACACAAATCCACTACTGACACACAAAACAGTAGTTAATCAATATCACACCATATTTTAGGCTGGGATAGGTCCTCTGGAGGTCTCTAGCCCAAACTCCTGCCTTAAGCAGGACTGACCTGCCAGCTGCTCAAAGCTTTGCCCTGACAAGTGTCAGACACCTCCAAGGCTGGACATGCCACGATTTCTCTGGGTTTGACCAACCAAAAAACAATTCAGTCACTGCATTGGACTTGTGCTCATCTCCTTCCCCCCTTTTTGTACTGTTAAGAACACGTTCCACTGCACACCATTTAATTGGTTTTACTTGAGGCTTTGTTCTTTGTGCCCCAACAGCATCCCCTGCTCAGAAAAATCAGCTCCTCAGCTCCATCAGAAGTAGGGCTTAGCCAAATATGACCAGCCAACAGATTCCCTCTGTGTCCTCTGCTCCATCCTAAGAGCACTCACAACTGTAACAGGCTGTATTAATATTTTCACCATTTATACCACACACCTGATTTGGTGTAAATCCAATTAACATCCCAAATTGTACCTGAGCCAAAACAGCTACAGTGAGTGCAAGCCAGTAGGTGTATAAGCAGCAGAACAACTCCCATCTGACCAAGCATTTCTCTGTAGGAAAACAAGGAAAAACTTCAGGAGCACTGAGCAAGAATCAACACTCCTGTTCATTGGCTTGTTCAGGATCTCAAGGTGCTCCAGACCTGCTCCCTGCATTAGTCACCATCAAATTACCACAGGCTTCGTGTGCTTAGGGAGGAATTTGACAGCGTTAAGACAGGGAAGCAGCACTCCCTGCCTCCCTTCAAATGAGATGCATCCTGCTCAAAGGATTTCCACAAATTATAATGCTCAGCGCCTCAGGCACCCATGTGCATTCAGTGCCTGAGTTATCTACTTGGATTTGGGTAACGGAAATGGCCAACAAAAATTCCCACTATGGAAAAATATATCACATCACAGCCCAAAAAGTCAGGATCTGCCACCTCAGTGTGCTCCTTTCAGAGCCCAACAACTCTCCCCCACTCCTCTTATCACGTCCAGATGCATTTCATCAAGGCCTACAAAGATTAATTCTCAATTTAGGGCTCACAAGGATCTATGCTACTCTCCAAGCCATGAGGAAATCTGGCATTCGCTCACTCCAAAGGCATTTGGAGCAATCAGCATCTCTTGGATCTTCAGAGCTGTAGCTGCACATCAGAAGGAGCAGGTGGTATAATCCTATCAATGGGGGTTAAGTTCTTGCTGATCTCTTTCTGCCTAATCGAGACCTAATTCTTGAGCCTCTATCAATAGATCGCTAATGCGGGGAAGACGCCAATGCCACGCTGCCCAAGTGACCACGGGCAGCTCAACAGGCCCAACCCCTGAGACACAGTGAGCAGAGCAGAGCGGGAGGGCAAGCCCACAGCTGCTCAGACCAAGCAGCTCCCCTGATTTCCTAAATTCCTGAAATACTTCACTTTGCATTATCATATCTCCGAGAAGGGATGGGGTGGGACAGGCCCTGCAGTTATCACAGGACATATCCCACCCTCAGCTGCTTTGTGGAACAGATCCCAGTGCCTCCTCCCTGAGGGCAAATTCCATTTAATACACCAAGTCCCATCTCCCAGCTGTGGTCCTCAGGCTCCCTTTAAAGTTCCAAGAGACAGTAAAAGCAAACAAGACACTGGGCTTGCAAAGAGTTTCAAACTCTCCTAGTATTGGATACCATTCCTAGTTCCTTCCTCACCATTCTGAAATGTCCTTCACATCAGTGTGGTGGAGGAGTTTGACCTTCCCTTTCCTGTTTTCCACCAGCCCCAAGGCTTCACTTCTGAGTCTGTTTTACCCCTTGCTTCAGCCAGCTATGAGAGCAGCCTCTGGCTCCCACAAGGGGCAAACACACTGCCCGTGCTCCTACCAGTGCCTCGTAAGAAGCCAAACCCAAAGCAGCACTGGGCCACTTCCAGCCTGGCTGCTGAGCACAGAGATGCCCGGTTACCTTCTTGCGGCGCGAGCCTGTCTTGCTCATGCAGGACCTCTCCAGGGACAGGTAGCCCCCGATCACTTCAATCTCGTTCACCGTGGGGTAGCGCTTTTTATGGGATATCCCCACTTGGGGCCCATCAGCATTCTCCACAGCTTTGCCTCTTCCTTTGCTCTCCTCCTCCTCCTCCTCTTCCTCCCGCTGTGGCCTTCCACTGGCATCAGAAAGAGCCTGCAGCCCCGGGGCCACGGGCTTCCTTTTGGGCACGACAGTGAAGGTGCTGCCTCCCCTCTGCTGGGGGGCAGAGTGTGGTCTGTAGAGGGGCACGGACAAAAATTCCATCTCCAGGTCAGGGCCAGTTCCTCCAGGCTGATCCGCCAAGCTCCCAGTCCTCGCAGCCGGGCCAGCCCTGGGAAGAAGCTCCCCGCTGTCCGGCTCCACAATGTCATCGATGTAAGTCACAGGTACCAACGGATCCAGAGGCGCCGGTGGGGAAGTGATGGGCTCTTCCTGCTCCGGGGCGGAAGCCCTCGGGGGCTCCTTGGGTGCCTTCTCCTCTGTGGGCGGCGGCGGTGGCCCCGGCCTGGCACTGTGGGCCGGCGGCTGAGCCGGGCTGCCCTCCCGGCGGGGCACGAACACGAAGGAATTGCGCGAATTCAAGCGCAGCTTGGCCAGAGCCTGTGCCTGCAGGTCGTGGGCTGGGATGGCCGCCAAGTCGGGCTTGGGGGCCGGGTGGATTTCGAAGGAGCCCCCGGCCCGGGGGGCTGAGGCGGAGAGCGGCCGAGTGGCGCCGGTGGCACTGGGGGCCGGACTGGCACTGGGCAGGGGCGACACGGCCACTTCGGCCTCCTCCGGCTTTGGCCTCCTGGCGTTGGCTCTGGCATGGGAAGGGCTGCTGGATGGCACTGGTGGCTCCTTGGGCGTTGCGGGGCGGCCGGCGGGGACAGCACCGGGCTCGGGGACGCGGGTGCTGGGGGGCTGCCCCCGGGGTGTGACCGTGAAGGAGTTGGAGCTGATCTTGTGGAGAAAGCAGTTGGCCTGAGGGGCCACAGCCTTGGGGGCAGCTGGGACCGCCTGGGGGGCTGCGGCCCGAGGGGCAGCCGGGGTGGTGGCCTGGGGGGACACGGGCTGTGGGGTGACAACCCGGGGAGGTGGTGCGGGCTGGGGCGTGACAGCCCGGGGAGGTGCCGTGGGCTGGGGGGTGACAGCCCGTGGGGAAACTGTGGGCGGGGGAGTGACAACCCGTGGGGGGGCAGTGGGCGGAGGGGTGACAGCCTGGGGGGGAGCCGGCTGCAGGACTGTGGGCTGGGGGGCCACCGGCACCGCTGGGGGGGTGGCAGCCCGGGGGGGAGCCGGGAGCGGCGGAGGGGTGGCCGGGAGCGCTGGCGGAGATGCCGGCCCCGCCTTTGGCGCCGGAGCCCGGGGGAAGCCGGGTCCCTTCTGGAGGGGCGCGGGGGCNCCCGCAGCGGGTCGGCGCCGGCCGGGTCCCGGCGGCGGGAGGGCGGCGCGTCCCCCGCGGAGAAGCAGGCGGCGGGGTCGGCGCGGGACTCGATGATGAGGATGTTGTCGGCGCGGATGGTGCGGATGCCGGGCACGGCGCTGTACAACTCCAGCAGCTGCTGCAGCGGCCGCGCCGCGCCGCCGGGCCCGGGCCGCCCCTGCCGCAGCCGGCGCCGCTCGCTCTCCAGCCGCATGAAGGGGTTCTCGCGGAGCGGGCCCAGGCTCTCCGCCACCACCAGCCGCTCCCCGGCCGGGGGCTCGGGCTCGCCGCCCGCCCCGGCCAGCTTGGCCCGCTTGCGCTCCAGGATCTCCCGCTGCCAGGCGGGCGCTGCCCGCGGCCCGGCGCCGAGCGGCGGCTCCGCGCTGCT
>WAAE01003217.1:197213-269949 GCA_013400495.1 Nicator chloris
GGCCCCGCTTTGGGCGCGGGGGCCGGGGGGAAGCCGGGTCCCTTCGGGGGGGGGGGGGGGGCGGGGGGGGAGCCGGGCCCCGCGGGCGGCACGGCACGGGCTGCGCCCGGTCCCACCTGCGGCGGAGCCACGGCCCCGCCGGTCCCGGTCAGCGCGTCCCCAACGCGGCGACGGCGGCCCCGCGGCCGCTGCCCGAACTTCTCCAGGAGGCGGCTGACGGTGCCCGGCTCGGCCGCCTCGGGCGGCTCCGGCGGCTCGGCCGTCTCGTAGATGACGACCTGGTCGGCGCGGATCTCGGCGAGCGCGGCGCCGCGCCGGGCCAGCAGCTCCCGCAGCGGGTCGGCGCCGGCCGGGTCCCGGCGGCGGGAGGGCGGCGCGTCCCCCGCGGAGAAGCAGGCGGCGGGGTCGGCGCGGGACTCGATGATGAGGATGTTGTCGGCGCGGATGGTGCGGATGCCGGGCACGGCGCTGTACAACTCCAGCAGCTGCTGCAGCGGCCGCGCCGCGCCGCCGGGCCCGGGCCGCCCCTGCCGCAGCCGNGCCCCGCTCCCGGCCGGCTCCGGGCCGGGGGCAGCGCTCCGCCCCCGCTGCCCGGGCGAGGGGCCCCGGGCTGCCGGACAGCGGCAGGTCCCGGGCACGGTGATGTGACCTGAGGTGGTGCCGCAACCCGGGCTGGGAACCGGCCTGGCCTGGCCCCGCCGCCCGCATCGCCCTCCCCTCACACAGAGGAGACCCCGGCCCGGGACACGAGCCGTGGTGACCGACACAGAATCCCAAAACACACAAAACACCCCAATTTGCCCTTTTCCCCAACCCGGACTGGTCCGTCTGGTGCCAGCCGAGGAGAGGCTCGAAAAACTCTTTTCGAGGTCACACTTGGGGATGTCTGCCGCCGCCGCAGGCGGAGTAGGTGTCTGGGCAGGAGCAGGGAACCAGCCCCGGACTCTGGAGCAGCGTCAGTGGTACCCGGACCATCAGAGCAGTGTTTTAGGAAGAGCTCTGCTGGACACAAGTGGAGTTTTCCATGGCACATGGCAGCAGAGCGGGAGAACATTTTTCCCATTTTGCTGTTCTTTGCTGCCCAGGGAGATCGTGGAGTCTTCCCTCTCTGGAGACATCCCAAACCCACCTGGACGCGTTCCTGTGTCACCTGCTCCGGGTGACCCTGTTGGCAGGGGGCTGGACTGGATCATCTCCAGAGGTCCCTTCCAATCGCAGCTGTTCTGTGATTCAGTGATTCCGTGATTCATTGACAGCCGCTTGTTGGACACAAAAGTGCCGCTGCGGCGTTATTTCCAGTCAGCGCCTGTTATCAGCTGCCCGCAGGTGTCTTTGGGAAGTGTGTGCAATCAGGAAACGATCGCTCGGCAGCGCAGCGCTTCCCACACCTCCCAAATCCTCGCCTGGGAGACTCGGGGGACACGACACGCCGTGACATAAAATAACCTTTGGGCAGGACTCGGGGAGGTCCCGGAGCCGCACCCCGCACGGGCGGCTGCCCCGGCTGGGTGCCGAAAGCACAGGTGTGTTTACGGGGAGCAGCTCCGTATCCTGCTGATAAGGCTCCTACCTTTGCACTCCCGAGCCACAACAGAGCAATTGCACCGTCTTCAAACGAGACGTGGAAATTATGGCACTGGAAATAGCTTTTACTGCCGAAGCTGCCCGTGCCCAGCTGGGCTCTGTGCCCCGCGGAGCTGCGCTGCTGCGAAGCGGCGCTCTGGGGAGGAGCAGCTCCGTGCCTTTCACCTTAAATAACTCCGGGGTGATGTGAGGCTCACACATGACCTGCCGTACTCCCTCGAGCACAGGTCCATCACGCACCATCTGCCCCCAGCCCTCGCCGGGCCACAGCGGGTGCCCGTGGTTGAGGATAAAGAGTGGAGCAAGCGGGTAGAGACATTTCCCCGCCTCTGGTGACTCATGGCTCAGGCGCGTCCAGAGCCAACAATGTGCCTTTGTACTCGGAGATCTCAATGGATTTCTCTTTCGTGGTCTTGTCTGGTTGGCTTTTGAGCCTGTGTAAAGCCCTTAAATCCTGAAATAATGAATCCCGCAGAGTTTTGCTGCACCTGGCGCAAAGAAAACGCCTCCCTTTGTGGGCATTGAACCTGGCATCTGCTGGTTTCACTGCACGCCTGCCTGCCTTCAGAACAAAACAATAAATCCAGCCATTGTTCATCCTCTCCCCTGCCAGTCAGGATTTGAGAGCCTTCTATCATTTCTGTCAACTGCTCCAAGCCTCGGCTGAGTCAGTGAAACAGTGTCAAGGGCTGGGCAGTGAGATTTGGCCGGGAAGCAGAGCCCTGGAGCTAATCCCCTGCTCCGCTGTGTTTACACCCGCGGGGAACCCCGGCGGAGTGCCCGGTGCTGGTACTAAGAGGCTCCCGGGAATCCCGCTCGTATTTTGGCACAAGAAGGAATGCTGGATTACAAAACCCAGGTGTGATGATGACAGGGGCCAGCGCTGGGAGGCTGTGATGGCAAAGTGCCACCGCGGGGCACAGACAGAGCCGGGGCACGGCTGATGTGGCTGCGGAGCTGCAAGAGGACGTGGCAGATACAGCACGACAGGGGCTGGATCTGAGGAACAGCCCCAAGTACAGCCAGGGGACGGGGGACAGGGAGAGAGTAGGGCCCAGCACGACTCGATGTGATTTTGCCTTAAACTCAGGTCGCGTGCACAGCTCCCACTCCAGTTTGAGTTCGTCACCCACTGTGTGTAACAGAGCACAAAGGGAGAGGGAAGAAGCAAGAGGGAAAAGTAATCCCTTGTAAATGGGCTTCTCCAGCAAATTTGACTTTGTACCTCATGGTGCTGATTTGAAACCGGGACACATGGAATGGTTCCAGGATTAAGAACAAAGACCACCTTTCTGGGCACCAGGCCCTCCAGGCACCAGTGGTGCCACAAGGCTGTGCAGTGGGTGGTAAGGGATTAAAGGGGATTTCTGTCATCTGTCACACACCTGAGGTGAACATGGCACGTCCCACCTCACTGTGGTGGTGGCACATTGAGAATATCCCCAAATGAGGAGGATGGAGAAATGGAGGCTAGGAGATCCCAGGGCTGAAGAAAGATGGCTCAAATGACAGAGCTGTCCAGCCTGTTTCTCTGTGTGCTAAGGGGCTGTAGTTACTACATTTATCAGAAGATGAACATGCAGGTGACTGTCAGAATTGGAGATAAGGGGAAAATTGCAGCTGGGAGTTCAAGCCAGGGCTGCTCCCTTTGGCAATTCACACAACCAGGCCTGCAGGAGGGAAAGTGGTTGATCAGAATTCATACATTGCCTTCTGCCCTCCTGGGGACATGCTGTGTTTTGGAGCCGGTCTGTTTTCCCCAGGGGGATTACCAGGCCTTTAACCTCCCGTGGGTTTCTCCAGGGCTCTGTTTCAGTGTCTGGGAGGTTGCTCAGGGATTAGCCTTCCTCCCAGGAAGAGGCACAATCCCTAATGCGCTCTAAATTCCTTAGCACCCCATGCTCACTAAGCCGCAGATGCTGCTGGAACCTGAATCACTCTGAGCTATCCCTGTCCTATGCTCATGACTGGATTTGTGGCTCTCAGATGGTCCCTTGTTTAGATTACGAGGATTTTTTTCTTTCCTCCCCTTTCAGCTGCACCTGGGCCTCTTGTCCCTCTGGAGCTCTGCTTCTGTGTGTTCAGCTGCTGCCACACAGAGGTGCCCAGTGCCTGTAGGTCCCTCACCTGCACCACAGGTTCATCACACATCATTTCCCTCACACAGCAGCTGCCAAGTGCCGTTTCCTGGGTTTATAAACTCAGCCAGAGAATGACAAAAACAACAACAAACTAAATGAGAAAAACCAGCTTTCCCAGAAACATCTCTTTTATTAAATCATGTCTTCAGCCTTAGAAACATTCAAGTACTCAAGGCCTGGTTATCCCACACAAAGCAGCAGAGCCCCAGAGAAACCTGAGGCAGCAGAGACAGCAGAGGGCTCCTGAGTCAGGCAGGGCTGGCCCCATGCCTGCACAGCAGCAGTAGCCAGAACCACAGCAACAGTGCTGGGTCACTGGAACCTCCTTCTCGCTTTTCCAAGGAGCCAGCCTGCTGCTCCAGGGCCCACGAGACCTCAGAGATCCCACTCTTTGTTTTCAAAACTCTTCATTAACCTCTAGGCCATTTTGGCCCCAAACCAGCATGTCCCAGGTTGGGCTCTCCAACCCCAGGGCTCTCTTGGGCCCAGCACTTCCAGCTCCTCACGCCCCTGCTGTGCCTTCAGCTTCCTGCTGGGATGGGAGAGCAAGGAGGGCTCCGAGTGCTCAGATGTCCAGACAGGTCTGTGTGGACCCAGCACAGATGGCTGCAGACACACTGCCCTACACTCAGGCTGGATTTGGGGAAGGAGCAGGATGCTGTCAGCTCCCTCTGAACTCCACAGAGAGCAGAGGCAGGATCAGCAGTGGTTTATCTTCACAAGGTTTGTCAACTGATCAATTCCACCGGAGTGCTCTGGGGTTCCCCCCATTATTTTGGTAACGTTGCTTCTTTTTCTCATTTGGGTGAAAGAAATTTGCTCAATCATCTCAGAGTTTACGGGCATTACGGGACATAATTTATCCTTCTCCACATTTACCAGACCCATTGTCACAGTTTCCTTTTCTCCTTGCTACTCAGGCACCGAGTTTTCTTTCCAGAAAGCTGCTGATGCCCCCTCACTCTGCAGAAGCAAAGGGAGCTGGAAATGAAAACTGGTGCCTGAACTCCGAGTGGGAAAAGATCCCAAAAGGGCGCTGGCTCCCAGCCCTTGAGAGCTCAGGTTGTGTTGTTACTTGGTATCACGACTGAAGTCATCGCAGTTCCAGGAATAGTGTTATTAAAGAACAACAGGAAATACACAGCAGAAAAGCTACAGCCCATTCAGCACATTTGGGTATGACTCCAGCCTGGTTCCCTGGGATGGGGAACACCAAACCTGCTCAGTTCCTTCAACCCCCCCACCTGAACCCCCAGCAAAGTCAGGTCTGAGCACAGGGGCACAGCAGGAAGCAGAATCCCTGCTCAGGGGCCTCGCTTGGCTGTGTTTATGTCTGAAGTTTTTAAGACATTCCAAAGGTAAGGGCAAAGATCCCTGTCCTTGAATTCCCAGCTCTGCACCAGCTCCACATTTACAGCACCTTGTAGGTGGGTCTGTATTACTACAATGGAGAATTAAAAATACAAATTAGAAACCAATTCTCATAACCCCCCACTTTTCACTCAAGCTTTTTGAATCCACCCAATGTGTATCTGAGCTGGTCCTGAGCCAGAGACCAGGGGATGGTGGCAGTAACCAGCCCCATGTCCAGAGCCTCAGCAGCAGCTCAGTCACCCATGTGAGAAACATTCCCCAGGTACAACCCAACACATCCCTGCGGACCCTGGGAGGAGAGTGGGAGCAGGGCAGGGGCTGTGCCCAAGGGGGTGGCTGTAGAGAGGGGAACAAGCACAGCAGGGGCCACCCCAGGACCTGGGACCAGCACCTGGGGACACGGGACAAGCACCTGGGGACATGGGACAAGCACCTGGGGACACGGGACCAGCACCTGGGGACACGGGACAAGCACGTGGCTCCATCGGGTGCTTGGGGGTCTCTCTCAGCTCAGCTGTGCAGGTGCAGAGGCTCCTCCTGCTAAAGGTTTATAGGGCACTCCTGCTGTGATTCTGACCAGGCCACTGGGATGCAGAGATAAGAAAATTGGAACTGAGTAATTATCCCCATTCTCGGAATACAGAGCAACAACCTGTGACGGGTCTTATCTGTCCTTACCTATGTCACTTTTATGGATACTCTAAAAGCAATACAATACTGTGAAAAATCATTAGGTTGCATTAGTTCTTTAATATTTACTGAACATTTATGGAAAAAAGCAATGTAGTTTCTCTTCAGACAGATTCTTTACATTTAATGTCCACAATGTTTATTCCTTTCAGTCTTTACATTTCTCACACTGACTGGCAGTAAATTGGGCTGAAGTTATTCCTGAATCAAAGCTGCTGCTGGTTCCTGGTGCTCTTTGATAGATCATGCACTGCCCCAGCAAGATGTTATCTTACCATTAACTGTGCCAAAGACACAGCAGGATCACCTGGGAATAACAGTGATCCCAATCAGGGTCATGGCCATCAAACCACCCATTTACTCCCTCAGCTCCCACAGAGGAGATCATTAACAGGCTGACTAGCCAGTAACAGTTTCCAGTTGACTTTGGCTTGTGTTTCCAGAATGAGAATTAAAAAACACTTCCATGGAATATGCAGAAAGCCAGGGATAGGCTGTGGTCAGTGGGACAAAATACAGGATCACAAAGTCTTTACAGATGACATGGAAAGTGGTATCACCACTCAACAGCCCTTGGGAGAACACTGGGATCCTTGGGAAGGGCTGTCCCTAGCTCCAGGGACTGGCACAGCAGAGCACAGAGCAACTCAGCTTGACCCGAGCTGAGCTTTACCTGAGCCCACCTGGCAGTGGGGCCTGGTTCCCCAAGAAGGAGGACATGGCCCAGCACCTCCCTGGTGGAAGGCTGTGAGAGCAGGTGCCAACTGGGCGGGCCCTGGAAGGATTTTCTCACTCATACAGTAACGTATCTTATCCTGGACTAAGACAGCAATAATATCCAAGTGTGACTCAAACTGGCTTGTGAGGGGCTGAATGTTTACACTCAGACCAAGAGAGCAGAGCGAGCCTGGCATTCCACCTCCAGTGGGATTAAGAATGGGGCCAGGATTAAGGAGACACTCCCGTTCCCAGATCCTGCCGGGCTGGCTGTTTATAACCAGCATTTTCCATTCTTTCAGCCAACCCCAGTTGTGCTGCTGAGGGTGCCGAGCAGCCCTGCCAGCAGAGCCTGGGAACAGGAACTGCCAGGCACAGGTCAGCCAGGCAGGAGCAGCAGGAGCTGTTTGTGGGGTGGATCTGTGCCAGGACCCCGAGCAGTGCTCACGCAGCTGGACACCACATCCCAGCCTCGCTTCCCTGCACACGGAGCAGGGAATAGGGCCTGGGGGCAAGGACACGGGAGCACATGGACACACCACTGGAAGCAGGAACCCTGTGCTGAGCTCCAGGCAGCAAGTCCAGGCTGAGGAATGAAGAATAAATTCCTTCCTGGAGTTTCCTGCACGGAGGTCAAGCCCCTCCACTGGCTCTGGTGGCTCCAGAGGTGGGAGTAGGTGAGATCCCACAGCACAGTCCTCACAGGGGCAGGATGAGCTGGCTGGGTACCTTCTGCAGTCAGATGTTTTGCTGGAGCTACAAAGATTTTTCTGCTTTTGTTTTTTTAACATAGGTAGGGATTATCTGGGAATTCATGTTTCCCACCCCAGGACTGGAGGTCAGCTGCAAAGGGAAGCTGGTGGCTGCAGCATGAGCAGAGGTGCAAAAAGCTTTATCTGTTTCTACCTATTTCTACATCCCATAGGTAACCTGAATCTTCTTCCTTTTCCTTCCCAGCCAAACAAGAGGAAAAGAGAAAAGCCTCTCTGAAAGTGCCACATCCACAGAGCCTGTAATGTCCCAGGCCTCTCCAGCTGAGTGAACATTCCCTGCAGGCACCAGAGAACATCCTCGGGGCCACTCCCAGCACGTGAGCCAGGCTGAGGAGCAGGGCTGGGACAGCTGAGGCCCTTCCTGCCACCCTCCTCTCCTGGAGGTGACACTGCCAGCCCGGGCCATAACACATTTATCACATTTAACAGGTGTGGTAACACATTCACCCAGCAAGGGCTGCGAGTCACATCCACCACTGCCTCCAGCAAGGGCAGCACAAACCCCCACCCGTGGCTGGTGAACAGCCAGGGCTGGCACCCAATTCAGCCACCTGGGTTAAATCTGCTTCTCTTCAAGTGAACCGGGTGTCCCCACTCTCCTGCCCCTGCTAAAGGGAATTCCAGAGCACAGGGCAGCAGCAGCTCCCAGGTGGCACAGGGCAGTGGGGATGGAGCTGCTCGTTGCTCACCCCTCACCCAGCCCAGGCACAAGGAACTGCCGGCGGCACAGGAGAGAACTGGTTTCAGACACACCCCGAGAGCAGGGTGGTGAGAGCTGAAGGAACAGGTAGGAGTAGAAAGACAGATTGTCCTGTGTGCCCAGCAGCCACAGCTGCCCCGAGCAGGGCACTGCGGGGAGCCCCAGCACCTCTGGGAGCTGCTGCAGGGGCACAGGGAGCTGAGTCCATGAGGGCTGCCCTGGCATTCCCAGGAGATGCTGCAGGAGCACAGGGGTGAGGAACACACTGGGCCTTGGAGCTGTCCTGGCTGGGACCATGCTGGGCTCATCCTCTACAGCCTGGTCTGACTGAGGAAGTTCCAAGCTCTATTTTTACTTCTAAAGTTTAAAAAATTGCAATTTTTATTTGCCTCTGCTGACCCCTTCCTTTCCCAGCAGCCACCTGAAAACCCACCAGTGAATAAAAGTATTTTCCTCTGCTACCAGTGGTTAACTCCAAGGACACTGCCATACACAGGACATCAAACATCACAACTCTATTGCAGTCACAGCTCTGAGAGAATTTCATGTCTAGGCAAATGAATGGTACAAAAGAAAAAATATGTTCATGTCATAAACATCACAAGCTATGAGGAATATAGATCTTTGGAGGGAAATGCATTCATCAGTGGTCATATCCCACAAACTGCACCAGGAGAACAGTCCATAGTGTCCATTCCAACACAGAAATTACTATACAATCTACCCTCTACTTTGCACCCCAAGTACTACAAGTAGTTAGTGAGGATATACAATAGTTCTACAGAGAAATCACTCAAGTGGATACATAAATGGGCCCTTTGGGGGTTAAATAAGATTTTCAATAGTTCCACAATGCTACATTCATGCTACCAAGTTCACTGAATTGGGATTTGAGAAACGAAGAACAGTTTGCCTGTCTCCAGTTAGGAGGTGAAAGGGTCAGAAAGGGAGAGAGTTTTGTGTCAGCATTTTAATCCTCCCACAACCATTTCCTTCTCCAGATAACGTGACTTTGTGCTTTCATTGCACCTCTGGCTCCCACCTCTCAGCTCAGAGCTGGTGGAAGCTCCAATGTTAAACAGTAATTGGCAGAAATTTGGGGTTCTTTTTCTTTTATATCTGGCATTTTCTTCCAAAAGCTACAGACTGGTGCCTGTTCTCCCCTTCACTGTAAGTCTGGCAAACCTGACTGAGTCCAGGGATGAGACGTGGCTACCAAAGCCTCCAACCTGGGGGAGGCAACAGCCCACACCTGTCTGTGTGGCTTTCAGTGACTTTAAACTATCTCTCTGCACCTATTCCTCTCCTTACTGTATGTACATTATTCCTTCAACAGTTTTGCTATAAAACTGCTCTAAATGTAAAGGGTTCAGCAGTTCTAGCTAGGGGCCTGCTCCCCAAAATCACAACCACAGGTATGGCACAGGGGAAGGAGGACTCTACAGATCAGAACATCAAGTTCTCTTTGTAAGTACTTAAAAGAAGATTTGTACATGTATTTTCCTTCACTTCACAACCAACAAATTTGAGATACCAGGAAATCAAGAAAGTAAGGTAATCCTTCCTGTTACTTCCTTTGCTTGTAAAAGAAGTAACTTGTGTCACCTCCCAGAATTGCCAGTAACCTACACAGACTCTAACTACTATTTGTCCTCTGAAAGGACAGCAGAACGTGAAAAAAGCCCCATTCCCCAAACCAAAAAAGCACCCCCTTACCTAACCAAATAAAAATAAATAGATTCCAAAAGATACCATCAAATATCAAGTACAGACCTGGGCTCTCAGGCTGCTCTGACAGAGCTTGGGGTTTTCTCTGTCCTACACAAGAAGGGGCTGAGCAGCTCAGACCAAGAAACAGGTCAGGGGAAAAGGGGTGAGTTGTGCACAAACAACTGGCAATCAAGTGAACAGAGAAGAGTCAAACTCATGCTCCAAGCCCGTGCTGTGTCCCTCCAGAAGCATTTCTCCCAAATGCCTCAGTGCTCAGCCCCCTCAGAGGGGGCTCCACACAGGAAGAGAGCTCCTCTCCCAACACACAGCAAAACACTGGCATGAACAATTAATTACCATGGCTATTAATTTCTAATTCATTTTTATACCAAAGCGAGCCTGACGGAGGCTTCCCAGCCAGGTCCCGTGTTTCTAACCTAAAGTATTTCAGCAAAACTAAAGTTCCATAGTTTTGCAAGCAGCAAAATAGAAAGTAATGGAGTTGTGGCTAACTGGAGGAGAACTATACATTTGTGACAGCACGTACAGGTAGTGCAGCACAGCTACTCTGAAAGGAACCAAACCAATGCAGCAGACATGCAGGGTCTGCTAACTTATGTTAAAACCATGTTTGCTGGTGATTAAATATGTCTACAGAAGATATATTACCATTCTGAATATATTTTCAAGCAGACCCAAAATACCTCATCTATTGGTTATGGTGTGTTGTTTTTAACTAATTAAATAACAGGAGGGATTTTACCCCCTCCCTCACTATAAAAATTGCACTTATTTTCTATTAAACAAAACAAACAAAAAAGAAGATTTCAGTTCTATATCCCAGTATATATTCACATGGAAATGGGATCATCTTGCTCTAAGCTTGCAGGAGTAGGTGTAGCAGTCCTTGCTCTCCAGGACTCCCAGCACAGAAAGTCCCACCAGGACAATCCCCTGCTCCCTCTGTGCTCTGGTGACTTCTTCACTGTAGTGCACGGGTTAATTGGGTTTGTGTTCTTTTTGTAAGAAAACCTGAGCTTCAAAAGTCTTTAAAAGGACCTGGAATCAAATCTGGCCCATTCTGACCCAAAACAGCTCAGTTCTGCCAGGAACTCCATCCTGTCCTCGTTTCACACAGCTCCTCCTGAGGCCCCACGGCTCGGACTGAGGCCAGCGAGGTGTCACTGTCACCCCCTTCCCTCCAGTCTCTCTTGGCCCAGGAGACTTTTCCTCCCGACACTTCCGAGGGCTCCTCCTTCCCTCCCTTTAGCACTGCTGCCTCCCGTAGGGCTGTGAAGGGCTCCCTGTGCCAATAAAAAAGTCTCTCTGCAATAAAGCATGACTTCTTGGACACTGGTGATGAGCTTCCTCTTGCAAAGTCTTCTCCAGCTCATAAAATGTCATCGTAATCCAATAGTTTGGAGTGCTGGCGGGTCTTCCAGAGGCGGTAAAGGCGGAAGTCAAAGTAAGTCTCAATCATTTGCTTACCTAGAAGTGAAAGGAGGCAGAGGGGTCACACCCTGAAGGGGGCACGAGGGAGAGGTGACAGAACACAGCAGCACAAACCCCCAGCCTGCTGTGGGCAGGGCACAGGGACCCATCCATGGCAAACACTGACACTGGGCATGTGGAGGGGCCCGTGAGAAGCAAACACCTTTTTAGATCTCCTCAACCATGAACAGCTCCCTGTAATCCCTTGGCAGGGTTTGTCCCCGGGGGCAGGAACTGAACACAAAGTCTGTCTCCAGACTTTGACCTCTGCTCTGAGTGCTGAGGGGAGCTGGGGGCTGGAGAGGATCAGCCACAGCCTGTGTGAGGCACAGGGACTTCAGAGTAAACCAAGAGTTAACTCCTTGTAAAGAAACGCTAAAAATAATTAACACTGAAAATGCAAATTTAAAAGTACATTTTTTTTAAACGAGCAGGCCATCCCTGTCCTGCTCCTGTCTGTGCTCCCAGCAAGGAGCTCACAGCACACAGCAGTGCCAGCTGTGCCCCCCAGCCCCTCTGACTGAAGGGGGTCTCACAGGCAGCCAGGAGGTGCATTTGAAAACACAAGGGCAAACAACCCTGCACTCAGACAGGGCTCAAGGAGGGGATTTTCCCTTGTGAGGCCTGATTAAGATTAGTTTTAGATGACTTTGCAAAGGATTACAAGGGTACACTCTTAATACGTCCCAGACTGATCAAGGGGATAAATTCAAACGTATTCTTCAGCCCAGCCTCTTGAAAGCTCAGCTGCTTTAATGCCTGCACACAGAACCCACTGCCAGGCCTGCTGAGCTGCCCACAAACCCCAGAATTTCCTGCAAGCTGCCCTGGACACATCTGAGCGTGTTTGCTGCAGGACCTGTGCAGGCACAGTGTGCAGCTGAACTGATCATCACACAGAACTGAACAGCCTGCACCACAGGGAGGTGTCCCTGCCCAAGGAGGGGTTGGAACTGGGCTGGGTGATCCTTGAGGTCCTTTCTAACCCAAACCAGTCTGTGACTCTGTGAACTCTGCAATTCTATGAACTCTGCACAGTTGAGCACCAATGTGTTCAACTCCTGCACATTCCTGAGGGTGAAGGGAGGTAAGAAAAACCCAGCAGTGCTGAGACCAGAGCTGTGGGCAGCAGAGAGGTGCCTACAGCTGGATCCTGCATGGTTTTATCTGCCAAGAACAACAGCAAAGAAAAAAGACCGGGGGAAAATTCAGAATCTGTTGCTTGTGAAACTGCACTGTGAATTACTGACATTGACCAGCAAACAGGAAAAATCCTGTAGCTTCTTGAAATATCTTGAGCTACAGGAAAAAAAAAAACAAAACACCAAAAAGGGCCAGCAGACTGAGCTGTAGAATGGCTCTGATGGGCCATATCCCAGTTGTTTATTGACACAATTCACTTGGTGTCAGTGGTTTGAGCTCTGGAGAAGAGACCCCAGCACACCTGGCTACAAAAAAGGTTCTGCTCCATGTGCATTTCCCCCACAGACTCCTCATGCTCTAATAATGATGGATTCTCCCACACTCAGCCTGCAAAGCTGTCTCCTTTGCATTGCCAGGATCCTGGGAGAGGCCTCTGCAGCCTCAGGCACTGCAAACAGAGCATTTCAAATGTGAACATATGCAGGGGGAAAACCAGGGGCAGCAGCTGTACTACACAAGGTGGTTACAAGCAAAACAAAGACCATGGCAGGACTGAAGGGAGTCAAAACTGCTTTTTCACCAAGATGCCCCCTGAAGGAGGCAGACTGCTTAGCAAGGGGGGTGTGTGTGTCTTTGTACAGGAAATAAATTACCTTGAGCTGATAGTTCAAGTGGAGACTCAAAGGCAACCCTATAAGGATTCATTAAGTTTTTCAGATTCTGAAATAGCTGAAAGGAAAACATATCAGAGTTAACAGCTGAAAACAATGATGACTCCTCAGCACCCAGAATTGCCCATCTTTGTTCTGGAAAACCTTCCACCCATGTCCTTTTAAAAGTGTATCTCACCAGTAAATAAATGAATCAAGTGGTTTGAATAACTCTTCTCCTCAAAGGTTTCAGTTATTTGTCCTGCACATCACCAACCCTTCCTCCCCTGCCCCACAAGCCAGAGGGTGGTTCTCCCACGGGACAGGACAGCAGCACGTTCCCACCCAGCAGAAGAGACAGGTTTAGAGCTTCCAGTGTGACTCTGGCCTCCCTGGGCCCAGCAGACATTCTAGGGGTGACCCACAAGCTCCTACCTTCTCCCCATTGGGGTTTCCAAGAACATAGCAGCCCATGATGTGGATGATATTTGGTTCAGGATTGACTTTACTCATCAGCCGGCTCAACCTCTTCCAGAAGCTGGAAAAAACAGAACACACCATTAAAAAAAAAAAAATCTCTCCTCACAGGCACAATTAATGCCAAGGATGTGTGCACACAGCACTCAGACAGGGCCTAAGGTTTGTAGCCTGGGCAGGAAAGTGCTCAGGAAGAGCCATTGGATCTCAGACAAGGAAGAACAGGAGCAGAGGCAGGGCCTGAGGAGCAGGTTCGACTCATGGGGCAGAGAGGGAGGAGCAGCCCACTGAGCCAAGGGAGCTCCAAGGTGAGCAGCAAAGAGCAAAGTCCCCCAGGACTGCTTCTGGAGTGACAGCTTTACCAAGCATTCCCTCCAGCTTCCTCTCTCCCATTTCTATCAACAACTGCCCTTTCTGAACACGAGGGTTGTCAGTGCACTGGTTCATTTCCAGGGTATGAAATCAGCAGGGAACAGCTGGAGGGATTGTTCTGAGTGAGACAACACAGCCCAGGCAGCTCCATGTCAGCCCGTGCTTGGTGCTGCTCACAGTCACCCCCACCTGATGTGTAGTGACTGTGACCAGGCACTTGGTGCCTGAGGGATGTGAAACACGACCCACTCTCCTGGGCAGAGGGTTGGAGCAGACTTTGGGGGGGTCTAAAGCCCAGAAGTTCCTCCATGAGTGTTCCAACCAGACTGCAGCCTCAGCTTTCCTCAGCGCTGGCTCCCAGGAACACACAAGCTGGATGGAGTCGTTCATTTCCAAGCTCCCAAGCTTTCACCTGTGTGCTTGCAGCTTTCTGCAGATCCCTGATTTATCAGCTTGGGAGCAGCTATGCCTGGCATGTGCTCAGAATCGTGGATGTGCACACGTGCTGGAGAATTCCACAGCCAGTGTTTGTGCCAGGGCATGAGATTGCTGAGCAGATGTTGATTTTAATACTCAGTTCTCATGCCAACAAAGACTTGTGTAGGAACAGGTTGGTGTACATCCTCTCCTCCACAGCCAGGCACTGTTAGCCAAGCAAGTTTGAGCCAGCACAAGCGAGTAGGCAGCAAAACAGGCAAAGCTTTACTCTCTGCAAGGAGCAGCAAAATTGCTCAGCACTCCCAGCTGAAGGCTGGCATGTTAGTGAAAAGCCTCCTGAGAACTTTGAGCAGGCTTTGCAGAGACAAATTCCATGTCCCCCTGGCCAGAGTCAGCTGTGGGGAAAGACCCTGGATTTCTGCCATAGTCTCCAGCTTAGCAATGGTATCACAACACCAGACTCAAGGTGCATTTCCTCATTTCTGGTCAGGAAAGCTGTTTTTAGTGGAAGAAATAGAAGAAATATTTTTTTCAGAAAATCTTTTGACAGTCTCTATCCACAGAGACACTAAACAGATAGAAGTATAAATCTCCTGGTGACAGGGCTGCATCACGCCAGGTATGAGCTCAGCTCTGCCACCTTTGCTGTCACCCTTGAACGAGCTGTGAGCAGCTATTCAGTGCCTCCTCAGCCTCCTCATCCCCTGACCAAGCCACCCCAACTCCCTCCACTTCTCCTGCTCCACCATGTGCTGCAAACATTGAGCAAACCCACAGAAAAACGCTGTGCAAGCCCAGAACACGACACAGCCACTCACAGGATCAGATCTTCCTCCTTCTCCACTTTGGCAAAAGTGGCGACTTTGTTCTTTAACAAGTATAAGTGCCCAGGGCCTCCCTGCAAGAGACAGACAGACAGATGGAAACCCCTTTGCACAGCGAGGAAACAAACCCTGGATGTGTTTCCTGTCCTGCCCAGCCATTCCCAGAAGTGCCACCAGGGAGCAGGGCAGCCCCGCACTGCAGGCATGCTCAGGGAACATCCACACACAGGCATTGTGCTGGGGGTTGGATTCTCTAGTTTTTGCTGTTCTGTGCCCACATCACTCTAGAACGGCACAATAATAGATTGAAAACACCATTGTGGGTGGCTGGAGAGCAACAGGGAAGACAAGAAAGTCCCTGTCACTTGGGGATGCTGGGGGTGGGCAGAGAAGAAGCTGAGCACAACAGGGACAGCAGGCAGGGGCTGGCACTGCAGAGGAAATGGACTTGGGCAGCAGGAGGCATGAACAGATTGACACGACACCAGGAACACTACAAGTCACAGTCTCCAGGTAACTGTGCAGCAAAGCTGCTCCTCTGCAGCACTGGGCACATGGAGGGAGTCATGTCAGGTCACCTCCCTCACTTCTCAAGGCACAGCTGCCAGCTGACCCTCGAGGAACAGCTGACCACCACGAGGAACAGCAAACTTGGGAAGGAAATCCCCAGCAACCCCCAAATCCAGCAGCCCCTGAGGACTGTCCCAGCCACAGCTCCAGCCTGACCCTTCTTCTGTGTCCTCTGGCTTCCAGCTCCCAGCTGAACCATCCCAGTCTGGCCCATTACACACACCACTGTCACTGTCACACTGAAGGTGGAGGGAAACCATAACTATGACACTGCAAGTCCTTGTTCCTGTCTCTGAAATCCTTTCTAGGCCAGTGCTGACGCTGGTTTGTCTGGAGTTCCTTGAGAGAATCAGCCCAGCTCTTGACCTGGCCTCACTAAATCAGATTTGATTTCCTGCTGTCACAGCAACTTGAGACTGCTCCATGCCTGGGAAATGGGAAGTGAAAGCTGTGCCTTGGCAGGGACTTTAATGGAAGCTGACTTTGGAGTATTGGTTCCTCTGTGCCACTTTCCCCACAGAAAAAGACAAACTTGCAACAAATTACCGAAGTGTGTAGCAACTTCCACGTACCTGGCAAAATATCAGCATCTTCCAGATTTTGCAGCCTTTCCGATAAATGTTAAGTTTCTTCTCTATTTCCTCTGAAAAAAAAAAAAAGAAACAAAAAACCCCCCAAACATGTTGGAAAAGATGAACCACGGACAAAGCTCAAAATTAATCTTATTTCTTTACACTTAGTCCTGAGGGCAGGAAGCTGAGCTGGCAGGTGCTCAGTACATGCCAAGGATGCTGTGGGGAGCAGGAAATGTCAGCAATGTGACAGGGCAGAGATGGGATGGAACAGCACCAGACACTGCTCTGTAGTGACCACAACTCTGGAGCAGCCCCAGCCCTCCTGGCCCTCTGTCACTGCTCCCACTCCCCACCACAGGTACAATGAACCTGCTGCCCCATGCCTCAGTTTCCCTGCCACAAACCATGAGTTTAGCACAGAAAACAGGCCACAGAATTGAATGTTTATTACAGCAGCACATCCAAGAGCAGCCAACTGACTCTCAGGAGTCACAGGGGTGACAAAAACACCTCTGTGAGTGGCAGCCGAAGCACAGGGCAGCTGAGTGACTTAAATATTGATGGTTACATTTGCAATGGGCAGGAGATAAGAAAAGGAGGTAACACTCACGTACCCAGGATGTCATCAAAGGTGGCGTGTTCATGGTCCTAGAAACCAAGACAGAAGACATGTAAAGGTTCACTGTCACTCCACCAGCTCCCTGATAATCACACAATCCCATTCCAAAGGTGCTTTAAGAGCACAATTACACCAACTGATGGCTGCTGGTCATAGCAGCAGTAATCCTCACCCTAAATCACATTTCAGCACAGAAGCTGAAGACTCAACAGTCCATGAAGATCAAATCCACCTGAAGGCTTGAAGCTGAAGCCTGCACAGCACACACTGTCCCTCAGATGCAGTCAACATCAGCAATGCCTACTTGGCCCATGTTTTGTAGCCACTCTCTGGCTTTACCTCTGTCCAAGCTGGCTGACAAAACAGCTGCACTCCCAACACAGCTGCCTCTGCCACAGCAGGGTCATCAGGACAATTGAACAACCCTCCAAGGAAGAGAGGCAAGAGCAGCAAGGCTAAACCCCAGCAGTACTGCCTGCTGCACGCTGACACTGGCCTTGCTGGGCTCTCAGTCCCACCTTCCCTTACAAATTAAGTGATTAGGAAAAAGAAACCCATGACACCTCACTGCTGTTTCAGACACCTGCTCAGCCCAGACCCGCAGTGAAAAGTCAGAGTTAAATTAATGACCAACAGGGATGCCCCACAGGAGTGATGGGGTTGGTGGTTCACTTGGAGCTCCGAGGTGCTGCTTATCCCAAGGATGAGCATAAGGAGGAGCCCTAAGCCTGGCAATGCCTGCCCTGCCTTCCCTTGATAATCCTCTCAGGCAGCTTGGCTGGGCCTGCAGAGCCCAGAGCCCACGTGTGCCACTTCCATCCCACCTGACTGTTCCACTTAGATCTGAGTCCCCACAAAGCTACCCCAGACCCCAAAGCTGGGTTCAACACACCCCCAGCTCCCTCGTGACAGCTTTTCCAAATCACATCAGCATTTTGTCACCCTAACAGGAACTGGGGAAATAAAAAAGTCTCTATATGACTCCTGTTCTCATCCACAGCAGAACTGATTTACTTACATAGAGGATGGGGATGATGGAGGGGTCGTCCCTGCGGATAATTGTTGGGACATACTCTGCTTTGGGCACCTTGGAAGAAATGAGCTGCAAAGGGGTGAAAAGGTGCAACAGCATGAGGAGAAGGCAGTAGAGTCTGGACAGCAGCACAAAGGCCACAAAACAGTGCCCTGTTCAGCTGTTCTCAGGTGTTACTCGAGGTAGCAGCTAACCCAATCTATCCACATCCCAATGGAAGGTTTCCAGCCCAGAGTATCCCCCGGCCTGCCAAGTGCCCCTGAGTGTCACCATCTCCTTGATCCCCAACACGTGAGCACACAGCTCTGCCCTCAGGCTGCACTGGGCCCAGAACAGTCTGGAAAGGGAAGAGTAGGGTGCACAGAGGATGGAGTAGCTCGTGCACCACCATGGATGGCTGTATCTCAGCAAGGATCACTCCTGCAAAACTCCCTTTCTGCTGTAGGGAGTGTTCAGTGTCTGGTGGGACCTGCACAGGGTCCAGCCAAAAGCTGGCACTGCACCAGGCACAGCAGGCACAGGGCTGCAGGTGTCAGACAGTGCCTGACAACTCTGGCTGAAGCCTCAGTTGGCTCCAGCAGCACCAGAGCCTGAACTCCATTGTGATTCCAGGCTCCTCAGTTCGTCCCTGTGGGAACAGAGCTGGCAGTGGTGCTCAGGTCTCTATTTTCAGGGTTAACAAACCTCAGGCAGACTTGGTTCTGTGTTGGTGTCAGTCCTGCTCTGATTTGGACTACAGATCCCTCCTTCTAGTTTTCTTTCAACGCATTACCCGCAGCAATAACAGATCTGAACCCATCTCATGTCTTGGTTCATCTCTGAGTGACCCTCACAGACACCTGAGGCAGTGCCTACACAACAGACTTCCCATGAAGATCCTGAACTTAGCAGTACTGAAAGGCAGAGCATGAGCTGGAAACTCTCACCATTATTTTTGGTGGAATAAAGTCTTCTCCGTCACATGCCATGGCTTCAAGTTCCTTTTCTGCTTCCCAGTTCAAGTCAAAGTCACCATCCAGAGTCCCGCAGGAATCCTGAAGGTCATGGCCTGCCAGAACACAGGGAGCATTACAAGGGCAGAACAGCCTTCCCCACTCCATCCTGCCTTGGCAGCTTCCTCACAAGAGGTGCCACGACACTCGTGCCCTCTTGTCACTCACAGAGTGACTGACACCACTCTGGTGCTGGTGTCTTAGACAAACACGTAACAAATGAAGAGTGCACAGAGAGCTCACACCACGTGTCACAGAACTTCATCACTCTTGCAGTCACCAAGCTTGGTTTTCAAATGCTAAGTCACAACAGTCACTCTGTCACTCCAGAAACGGGGAAGGAGACAGAACACAGACAGACTCTCTACACTTCAACACTGCCAGGCTAATAAGCAAAAGTCCAAAGACTTCAAAGCTGGTCTCCTTGTAGTAATTACTGCTCTGACTACATCTTTTGAGGGATTATAAAGAAAATCTGCCTTGGTGGTCAGACTGATCCTGGCAGAGAAGTCTTAGAGCGTGCGTGAGGACAGCTGCAACAAACACAGTCATATTGCAACAGTAGACTTGAACTTGTTCTCCAAATTGACCTTACCTGTTGGCCTTCAATGCCTCCTGAGGAAAAAAACATCTGGAAGGAATATAATTGACCATTAAAGGTTAAAAACAGAGATGGTTGCTGGACTGAGGAAAGAGAACCGAGGTGCCACTGTTTGTGCCTTTGGGGATGTCCGAGTGTCGCTGGGCAGTGCCTGGAGCCTGTGTGAACCACGGATTTTCCATGGCTTTTCAATGACTTTTCCATCCACCTCCGGGCAGCTGAGGGAGCAGGGAGGAATCAGACTGCCAAACAACAGGGTCATGTCTTGAACCTGGCCTTTCATACACCTCCCCCTGCAACCTGGGTCTTCTACACCTAGCAGGGCCAGATCTCGCGCTTACCTGGTAGATCAGGTCATTTCATTAGTGAAATTCACTTCAACATGGGCAAACTCATATCCACCAAGCTCCTGCCTACAGGCTTGCAATAATATCTGTGTAAAACAGCCATTCCCTTTATAAGAGTACAGTGGGAAGATGCTGGCATTCCTTCCTGTAAATGAACACAACAGCATCTCAGTCCCCTCAAGCAGAACATGGCAGCATTACTGGGGATTCCCAGAGGGATTCCTGGCAGCCCAAATGAAGATCAGATCGCCCCAAGCTATCGCCTGTGCAGGAAATCAAAGCTCCACCTCATCAGCTGTGTTCTTGAGCTATTCCACACTAGGAAAGAGCTCAGAAGGGGCTCCTGCATGGGAAGCCATGTTAGCCCCACTATGGTGAAGGCAGCCTTGGACTGGTGATCTTCCAGAGAGGTTGTTTTGGTGCCAAGAGGATAAGGGATGATGGGAACAGAGGGCTGTAAGAGAGCTGTACCACTGGGTACCCTTTGGCAACTGCTCAATAACCTGAGGTTGGATGAGTGGTGCTCTACAAATAAATACAGGTACACACAGATGAACAGGTACATACACCTGGAGCGTTATCTGCTCCGATCTCAGGAAACTAAAAAAGGATCACAGACAGGACAGAAGGGCACAGAGGAGTTACTCCAGTGGGACTCCAGTCAACAACTGCTGGAGGGTTTGCCCACAGGAGGAAGCTCAAAGGACTCAGAACTCACTTTCTCGAGAGTCATGGAAGGAATCAGCTTTGATGGGAGTCGGGTCACTCCAGGACCTGCTGAAGCTCCTCTCACGCCGTTCGGCAAATGCTAAAGGATAAAACCAGAGCACGACATTAACAGATCCCAAAGCACCTCTGCTGCTGCCAGCAAACAAACCATCCAGCAGATTGCCACCAAAGCCACACATCACAGACTCCCCTGGGCTGGTCCTTCCATTTGCCAGACGTGAGTCCTTTCCACACAGCAGAGACAAAGGGCCCACTTGTGCACAGGATGGGACGTGGAACACAAAAAAGGACAACACTTGATGGTCTCTCCTTAAATGCACACAGCTCAAACCTCAATTTAAACAAGGCCAGTCCAGTGTCCCAGTGTAAGTGCACAGGCCTCACAGAAACATATACTGCACAGCTAATGACACCTGCAGGGCCAGAAGAAGGCTGGAGCTCTCCAGTCAGTTCTCCCTTCATGTTCTACTGGCATCCCAGTCAAAGTTGGACCAAACAGCAGGGAGGGGATGTCTCTGGAAAGCTCATGCTTTCTACAGTGTGTTGCAAAAGACAAAATCCTTCAGCCTTTGCTTGCCTGCCTCTTAGGAGCACTACTCATGGCTTTTTTTTCCTCCCAAGGAGTGCATTTCCCAAGCACAATACAGGGAGCTTGGCTCAGACGGCTGCACCGCAGGCAAATTCCTGGGAACTGGCAACCACCATGTCTGACTTGGCAAGCCCATGTGAGAGCCATTATGCCAGGATTAACAGCCACTTATGGGCACTAATACCTATTTCTGGTGGCAGACAGAGTGTGCAGCAGGGAATTGAGTAACAGCAGCACAGGAATTCACTGCAGATCAGCATCACAAGAGCAGCCTGTCCCCTGCTGAAGCGTGGCCAGGGTGGGTGTCTGTGGAGACAAACCACATCTTCAGTTCTTCAGGTGATCTCCACCCTCAGCTTTCAGTTAAACCCAGGCATTTACCTACTGTGCACAGAAAGAAAGCCTTGAAAACATGACCCAAGAGTTCCTGAGGCAGAGGCACGCCTGAGTTTCCTGGAGGTGAGCCCTGTCCACATCAGGCAGTGCTAACTCAGATGCCAATGAAGACTCTGGAAAGGGCAAAGCTCTTTGCTGATCACTTCCCATAGCATATGAGAAAGGAAAGAACGCAAATTGAACTCAGTAGTGCTTTGCTGTGGGCACTCTGTACATGATGCCTGGCCAGGGGGTGGGAATAACGAGATGCTTTCTCTTCTGGAGCAATCCTCAGCTCCCAGGAGCAGGTTGCACCACTTTCACAGCACTAAAGGAGTTGTCCAGCCAAGTTCTGGAGGATTATTGCCTTTCCCAGGGAAAGGGAACTGCCATTTTGCAGGCCTAAGAGGTGATTTCTTCTCCAGTGAGGCATAACACTCTCTGATTTGACCCTTGCTCCAATCTCCTCTCTGATCCTCTTCTTTCTTCCTTCCACCATTATCTCAGTTCCCACCAGGCAACTCTCCCCCAGGTCCTGCTTGGAGATGGCAGTGGGACAGGGGAGGAGAGGACAGCCAGCAGTCTGTGTGGCACATGGAGCCACAGCTGGTCACAGCTGCAGAGAGAGGCCAGGCAGCTCTGCTGGACTCCCAGCTCGCGTTCTCCTCACTGGCCTCCATACCAGTGATCACCAAAATCCACACAGGGGACAAGGATGCTGCAGCTTTCCTTTCACACCTTGCACCAGAGATGTCCCACAGCCACGGCAGAGGGTCCTTGGGAACAGCCTCCAGGCTGTTCCAGGCATCCACATGTCCTGAACACTTGCAACCACCTGGCCTTCTTGTTTGTAGGGTAAAATGGCACCAACAGGTCAAATCCTCTCTCCAGCCCAAAGCCAGGTCCTGTCAACCTACATTTGCATGGGACAGAATTCCCACAAACCCCATAAAGCCCAGTTCCTCACAGGCATCCACCCAGGTGCTCACTTACTTTGTGCTTTAACCCTTCGGCTCCCCACCATGCGGAGGTGCTTCCGAAAATTCCTGAAAGAAAGGCCAAACACAACCTTTGAGAAAGGTGACACGAAGCAACACCTGGGCCCAGCAGGACTGTGAAAATGGAGAAAGAAAATAAAATGGGGATGATGGCGTATTTCCTTCTAGGCACTGCAAAGCTGGAGACCAGGTCCCCAGCCTGCAGTGATTGAGTGCTGGGGATGGTGATGTTTGTTGAGTGGGGCTGTTCTGAGCTCCCTGGGCTGGTGGTACAGGGCACGTGGAGTCCCACAGGGCAGCCCTCTGCTCATTGTTGCTTTCCCTTTTCTCTGGTTAAGCTTTGCCTCTGCTGTATCTGCTGAGGACACCCACACCTCTTTTCCTGGTAAAGTGTAGTAACTGCTCCCCTCTCTCCAGCAGGAACGTGGGGTACCCAGGCTCTGCACACACCATGCTCGTGGCTGTGCTCATTCCCAAACACAGCAACTCCTAAAAGCCTTTCTGTGGTATTGGTAACCATGCAGCCCATGCTGCTCTCCAGGCAGAGCTGGGGAGGACCAAAGCAGGTTCTCCCTCCTTGCACAGTAGAGTTCAGTGATGCTGCCTGTCCCCACGGGCCTGCTCTCCCCGTGTGCTGCCCTGCTCTGGCCTCACAGGCAGGTCCAGAGGGGCTGCAGAGCACACAGCTCCAGGGGAAAGCTCTGGGGAGCAGCTACACCCCAGAGTCAGGTCTGTGTGAAACAGAATGTCCTGGCCACTCCCGAGAGGCCGTGGCAATGGGACTCTGTCCAGCCCCTCCGAGTGCAAGGGACCAGTTTCTCTTAGTTTCTCATCACCCACGAGACAGGAACAGGACAGGAACAAACAGGACATCAGAAGAGACAGGGAGAAGCATCAAGAGCAGTGTCACCTCTCCATGAACTCTATTTAGTGACTGTGGCTTCATCCCACAGTGCAGCCCCACGATGACAGAGAGCCTGTCCTGGGCACCTTGGAGTGGGGGAGCCTTCCTGGATTCCTTGTGCCCCCCAACACACAGGGCAAATACCAGGCAAGAGACACCACAGCTGGTGAAAGGGGTAAGTCACATTGTCTGGCTCACACACAGGTTAGTGGGATGAGTAAGGACATGGTACAACCATGCAGATGCTTTAGCAAACTGATTGGACCAAAAGACACTTCCAGCACTGACAAGAAGTTGTTCAGAGAAACTCAGATACATCTGCTCCTGTCCAGGAGATCCACACAAACACAGTCCTCATGGGAGAGCACTTCACCCACGTCACCTCCTGCACTTCCCCTCTTTGGCCTGGGATCCCTTGCTGGAATCCAAATTCAGCAAGAAGCAAAACCAGCAGCTGGGAGCAGCATTATTCCATGCCAAACTTCTGTCTAAGCTTGGGCTATTAAAGTTTCCCAAAGATTTATTTTGTCTCTACTTGGGGTACATGAAGACTGACTGCTGTGGATCAGACAAGTGCCTCTTTAGAGATATTCCTGGCCTGGCTCTTTGCACAAAGCCTTCTGGGGGGCACCATCACTGACAACTGCATTTGTCTTGCAGTGGATTAGATTAAAATCCAAATAAATACAACATTTTAAGGGAACCAGGGCTGTTCTTCACACAGAAAAAAGTCTTAGACATATGTTATATGGAAATCTTTATGGTCTGTTGTGAGCCTGAGATCATACCAGACATTGAGTACCAATGTTAATTGCCTAAGGCCACTGTCACATCCTTTGGGCTTTTGGCATTTTGGAGTAAACCCCACTTTTCTGTTAAATGCTCAGCTGTCCTCTCCACAGAGGAGTTGCTTCTGATCCTGGGGAAAGGGGGTAAAGCAGCCTTTGCCATGGAAGAAGGTTGCTCCCAGCTGCCTGGACAGCAAGAAGGCTCTCCGTTGAGAGACCTAAATACCTCCTCCTAAACACTGCTGAGAGCAGCTCCAAGGAGAATCCAGCTGTCCAAGGTTAACCACTGCACTAAATACTCACAGAATGGGACAAAGGCCTTTTGCTTCATCTGTTTCTTCTAGAAAAAACAGCACTTTGGAAAAGAAGTGCAAGTCTGGGACTGCTTCCTAATGTGGCCATGCTGTGAACATCCAGATCCTTCTGAGGGCTTCTTGCAGCTGCCTGGCTCCTCAGGCTCCTCTGTGCCTGCATATCAGCGTGACAGGACTGGCCCTGGGAAAGCTGCCACCAGCTCTGTGAGCAGTCGGCTCCCCAAACCTGCCCAGCCTTCCTGCCTGGCTCCTGCAACCCAGGAACCCTGTGGCATTTGATCCCTTGCAAGATCCCTTCACCCATCATGACACAACCAGAATCCCTCAAGTTTCAGCGATGAAATCTCCTCAGCACTCCCTTTTCTGAACAGCTCTCCTCCACTGTGCCTCATGATCTGCATGACCCCATGGTACCTCCAGGGGATCCATCCCAGGTATCCCTCCAGGGTATCCATCCAGCCAGAGGGGCTCCAAGACACTGCAGTCCCACTCCACACCCTGCCTGCAGTGGGTCACCACACTGCCCAGAAGGTTTTTCACTACCCAAACTCCTGGCAGCACCTCTCACACTCCCCTCTCTGGCTGCTCCTGCAATGGGCAAAGCTCTGGGCATCCCTCACTCCACAGGCAGCATCCCTGTGGCCACACCACACAATCCAGCCTCCCTGGACACCAGGACTCAGCACTGAAGGGGCTGTGTGAGAACAGCTGAACCCTCAAACACCCACCAAGGGCTGCACAGCAAACACTCAAACCCACAGCGGGGTTCTCCTCACTCCCTGCAGGAGAGAGCTGAGCTCTGCCAGCAATCCCTGCAGCCAGAGCCCCCCCAGTGCTGTCCCACCTCCTCTCTGGGACACACAGACACAGCCAGGCTCCCTGTCCTGCCCAGCCCTGCACCGTGCACAGCAGGAGAAGGGACATGCTGGACATGGCTTGGGTGACTCCATCCTCTCCCCTGACTACTCAGCCCCACCAAGGTACACAACTGCTCCTGTACTCACATGCCATTTTCTAACCAAGACTTGCCTCTGCCTAACAAATTCTGAGAAATCTCTCTTTTTAAAGATACACTGTCTATTTGCTTAGAGTGTCTTTAGTTTGGATTTTTATTTCTCTTCGTTATTCATGGAAAAAACACCACTCTGAAACTGCAAAAAAAAATATTGCCTGGTAATTTTGCAGTTAAGAAAACCTGATGTTTTTCTCCCACTTGGTTTTGAACAGTGCTGAAGTGATCATGGCAGTTTTAAACCAGTGACACAGATGCTGTGTTATCCTTTTTAGTAGGCTGCCACAAGTCTTGGCACATTTAAAAAAGCAAACCAGTTCTGATTCCTACTGTGAGTAAGTGATGTGCCATAGGAAGCCTGCAAAAGGAAACCAGGCACTTCTGTAATACCTGGGCAAGGAATCAGTCCCCATCCACTTTTATTTCCCTTCTGCTATTGAAAAAAAAAGACTTTAAAATAGACTTCTGGTCACTAGAGATGTCAATTTTGCCTAGGTCTTAGATTTCTGAGGTGCCTTTGTAGATACAGCAACAGCACATACAGTATTCATCTAACCTCAAACCAATTCCTGTCTGTGGCAAGGGAGTTGGAACTAGATCATATTTTAGGTTTCTTCCAATCCAAGCCACTCTGTGATGATATGAAATTCCAAGCTGGAATGGGGAAATTGCATCTTTAATTTTTAAAGTATGTATTTTTCTGCCTGAGGCACAGAACATGTGGAATGCTAAAAGCAACTAGACAGTGTTCTTTAAGAAGATGGAGATCAGCTATCCTGAGCACCATTCACCTCCACAGCTCCAGCAGAGCTACTGCCAGCGTCCCCAGGACAGCACAGAGACAGGGACAGCCACGGTCAATGCCACCAGGGTTCAGTACTGACCCCCAAGGGCCCATGCAACACCAGGTCACAGCTATGGGGGAAAGGGGCCCTACCTCTGGATAAGAGCTGCAGAATCATTCTCTCGTTTCCGTCTCTTCCTCTCTGCGTAGCCCCTGAACGCCCTGGGAAACCATTTCAAGCCATTAACCAGGTCCACAGCTTGGAAGTGGAGAGGACATGGGACACACAGAGGGAAGCTCTGAGCAGACAAGAGAGGAGGAGCTGCCCAGGGGCCGGGCAGTACGGGGGTCAGGGCTGGGCAGGGCACTCAAACCACAGCTCCTCACTCCCTAGGGCTGCTCCTCAAACATCAGAACGTGGCCCAAAGGAGCTTACACCATCCCTGCTCTGCAGAATGGACCTGGGAGCTGCAGCCACACCCTCTCTGCACACCAGCATCAAGAGGGACAAAGTGTGCCAGCAACTGAGGGCTGCACTCGGCGGATGAGGATGGTTTGGTGAGATCCATGTAGGCCTACCAGGTGTAGCCACCTAACCACTGCCAGCTCAGACAGCCCCTAGCACAGGGAAAGCATCAGTGAATAAGATGGACAGGAGAGGAGAGTTTATCCAAGACACCAACAGACAAGGAAATAAAAAAATTAAGATTATACTTACGAGATGCTAGAGGTTCCAGGAGATGCAGGGAAAAAGAGAGAGAAGAGGAATTCATTAGTGCTCAGCCCCAGCCAGTGTTCTGAGGGAATTCTCACTCCAGAAGGAATATTTCTCTTTAGGTGGAAGGAAATTGCTTTTTAAATTAAACATTTCTCAGTGATGAGACTCCTCTTTGACTGAGCTCAATCCTCCCTGGGGCAGGGCTGACATGTGGCTTGGATCCAAACTGAGCTCCACGTAGACCCAGAGGCTGTGCAGATGTACAAGAGCTGAGTGTGGCCTGTCAGGCTGCAGCACCACGAGCTCCTGGAGCAGGGAGAGCTGCTCCCACCATGACAAACACTGCTGAAGCTGGCTCATGCTGTCTGCTCCATGAAGGAAGCAGGCACAGCAGGATGAAAACACTGAGCAGCGGCCAAGGCACCTGGGGAACTACCTCAGCACCTTGGGGAGGTGCTCTGAACTTCTGGAAGTGTTTCTGTGTCGCTTCTGGAGGCAACACAGAAGCTGCAGAAATGTTAAGCAAGGAGCCACGTCAACCAAGGGCGTTGTGCTCCTCAAGAGTTCCCTCAAAGCACCATTCCCTAAACCAACCCCATGTTGGCCTTCAAGCCCTGTAAGCTCTGCCACAGGCATTTGTCCTACAACAAATCTGCCCAGAAAATATGAATTCAGACAGCAAAGTCTGTGCCCAAATGTGCTGATTTTGCCCATGGTTTGTCGGCCAGATCAGAACTGTGAAATACCATTGACTGTTATCAGCCAATATTTTTTAACTGTTTTTTTTCTGGGGGATGCAGCTACTCCACTCAACTCCAGATCCAGCCCTCCTTGCATCAGTCCTTCCAGGTCTGATCCAGTCTGGGTCATCCCAAGAGAAATAATCAGCCTCTTTTCATGCTTTGATAGGGGAAAAGCGCAAGAGAAAGAAGAAATGTCAGAGAAATAAGAGTACAAAAAGGACACCAGATTAGAGAAGAAGAAAACAGAGAGAGCCAGAGAGCTGAGGGTGTCCCAGACATTGGAAGAAACACAAAGCAAAAAGGTGGCAAGGCTGGGGAAGAGCCTTGGAAGGCAGAACAGCATCTCATTTTCCTCACTGCTTGCCTTGGTTTTCCAGTCAGGTAGGAAATACTCAAAACCAGGAAGGCAGCACTCCCTGGCAAGCCAGGTACAACCTGGAGACAAGGCTTCCCTAACTCTCCTCAGTCTTTTGAGAGCTGTCTCCTCCCAAACACGGCACCCAGGAACCTGCAGGGAGTGTGGAGGGAAAGGCTCCTCCTAACTCACATCCCTTCATACTTTGCAGGGATTTTACTGACACTTTTTCACATGTGAAGACCAGTGCAGAGCTGCAGGGCTACATCTTATCCCAGAGGAAGGCACCTCTCTGGAGTGAGGGACACAGGGCAAGCCTGGAATAATCTTTCCTTGGGAAGTGTGTGCAGCAGAAGCAGCTGGTGGAGGGTCTCAGCTGGTGATCCACAGGACCCTTGCTCTGCAGAGGCAGCCAGGCCACAGACAAAAATCACAGACAAAATCAGAGAAGCAGAGAAGAGCTGGGTAGCCCAAGGAGTTAAAGGAGGTAAAACCAAACAAATTACAGCAGTAGGAAAGAACTAGTAAGTGGGAAAAGAAAATTAACAACTTTCTCTCGTTCTCATCCCTGAACAGTGATGTCAAACACACAGCTCCTGCTCCAGGGCTCTCAGCTTTGAGCACATCTGGACTCTGAGATACAGAACAAAAGCCACAGCAGTGGTTTCACTTACGCTTGCATAGTCGTAGTAGCAGTGTGAAAACTGAAGAGGTTCTCTTTTGGGAACCAGGTTCGTATGGGGACATCATCTGCAAGAGAGAGAGAGCAAAGCCTGAGCACCCAGCAGGCACAGACATCCTTGAGACAGCCACATTTCCTTCCCAAGCTCTTTCTCTTAGGACTTTCCTTCCGCATCCTGCCCAGACTGAACACGAGTTCAAGTCTCATCCTCCTCATACAAATGCACATTGCCACTTGAGTGTTCTGTAAATTCATGCTAAGCCTGTCTATCAGGCTACTAAGTGAAGAATAAAAGCTCTATCTTAAGCATTGGAGATTAGAATAATCCAGGAATTACAGAAGAGACATTTGAACTATGAAAAAAAAAACCAGGGAAAAGAAATATTTAAAAGCGTTTGCTTGTCTCTGCCTTTTCTTTTATACCACTGATTGCAACTGTCCCATTCCTCCAGTTCTTTCTGATATAGCCCAGTAGAAAATGAAAAGCATTTACCTTCCACTCAGAACAGTAAGCCTGAAATATCCTCTCTTTTTCTGCCACTGAGGTTTCAATAAACCCCTCTCACACCTGCTCCTGGTGAACTTGGCCTTCAGGAGTTCCCCTGGTTTGGAAGTCAAACCACCCATCAGCTCCACCACCTGCAGGTAACTGAGCTGATTTAGTCACCTCTCTTTGTAAACTGCCCTGCCCAAACCAATAGTGTTTTTTTTCCTAATTCCAGGGCACCAGAATACTGCATCACCTTCACTGAATGACCACGAAGACAAAAAGCAAAATAAGTCACCAGTTATGTGTGTGGTGACCAGGAGGAGGAACCTGCCCAAGCAGCAGCTCCTGCTGAGAACCCTCAAGCTGGAGTCAGGCAGGAAGGGAATCAGAGGAGTATTGAAATCCACTGCCACAAAACTTGTGAGATCTCAGTGGATTGGATTCCTGGGGCTGGGGGCTACCTGATTCTTCATCTTGCTTCACACCCAATTTGTAGCTCCCTTGCCTAATGCCTTGCCCCATGTTGCTGATTGTGTCTCACCTCAGTTCAAGTCTTCAGATCTGATAATATTTAATATTCTGGCATTGTCAATGTATTTTTAATTCACTTTTGCTGGCCCAAGCCCAGTCAAACTCCACATGCCCACTGCAGGCATAATTACTACAGACCAGCTATCTTACCAAACGTTTTGTACAGATCATCATATCCTATAGATTATTCCCTGAAAGTACAGAAAGTGGCTGCAATTACAGATGCAAAAAATGCTAACTGCAGCTGGGGAGCCTTCCTTTGAAGTGCAGCTTCCAAGAAATCTATAGAAAGCTGTACCAGACACTCCTTCTCAGCTCACAGTTTGCGTCAAGACTTGTTTAAAGGCACTCCAAGGAAATATATGTGTTAAATGAAACTGCATTCCAGTATGCTAAAGACTTCTGATGCAGTCCCAAAGTCTGCTCTGCTCCAAAACACAGACACAGAAGCAAAGCAGAGCAACTCAAGACTGTAAATGAATTACTTGTTTGAAGCCTCCAACCCACAGAAGTGGCGAAGGAGAAGTTGTACAAATTCCTTTTTAGCCAACAGTTCTGTACAGGCTTCTCAGGGACTACACATCTCAAAGGGCTGACAATCTCTTAATGTGTTTTACAGCTTTTATGCCACAGGCTTTGGTTCAAAGCAGACTACAACAGCTAATATCCTTAGGATGCTTTGCTGCACCATCGCTGGGAGCTTTCTCTCCTTTTCTCATAGACTGGAGTTAACTTAGGAAAAATATCCCTGCCCTCCACACAGCACTCAATGCAGAATAAAGGATTTGGGACCCTTCAGAGGGTACAACATCAGCAGAGGAGCTCGCAGGTGGGGAATGGGCAGTATAGCTCAGCTCCAGAGCTCTCTCACCAAATTAAAATTCAGATTATGGGTGTGGCTGTTGCTGCTAGGAGCAGGCATCACATCCTTTCTGGCCAGGCAGAGCCAGCTTGCTCTCCTTTCCTGTCACCATCAACTGTGAGGAAACAGTGGAGGAGCCAGGGGCCTGGTAAGACTGGAGGGACACCACCACCACATCAATCATCTCCAGCCACTTCCCACTGCACTCAAATCCCAGCACCTCTGTCCATGAATGGATGTGTCTGTATCAGATGCTGAGAGCAGCCCACGAGATGACAGCTTGTGCTTCCCTGGAATGTTGTCAGGCATCAGAAACTCAGCATCAAAATCCATATTCAGTGATGGCAATGGGGCCTGGCTGCCATAAGTGTTGGTTTGCAGCAGAAATTTGTCATGTAAATGCAAACAGAAGCAGCACTGTCAGGTGAACCCCTGGGGAAATCAGCCTCTCCTGCCCCCACTCCTCTCTGCTCCCTTTCTGTGCTAGCCAGGCAGGAAGGACATGCCAGGGAACTCTTGCAACCTGTGGCACTTGTGCTGTTCACTTCTGGGGTTCTCTCTGAGTGACAACACTTGGACAGAGAGTGCAAAGAAGACCAAGCTGAGGGAACTCTCCTTCCATGGTGCCAGTGCTGGGATGGAATTTGGCCTTGGAGACACAGCCCTGCCTGTGCAGCCACACCTGTCGGGATTCAGAGGCTTGAGATGAGAACCCAGGGGAGCTGCTGAAACACGGAATGCCCATGGGGGCATCCACAGATCCTGCACTGGCCACTTTGTTCCCATTTAAGTAACTACTCTGACACATTTCCAGAAAGATGAATCTCCACATTGATGACTGGCCCCAATGAAAACGGCTGCCTGGTAGAAAACAGATACTGAATTCCAAGGCCCAGTAACAGCATCTCCCTGCAGGAATTGCCAACACATTTTCCAGCAAACACAGCTCCAGCTATGAGGAGTTAAACCCCTCCATTAATGGTGTGGAGCTTTCCCTTGCTTCTGTAACAAGTAACTTCCTTCAGTCCCACAGTGCCAAGTGCAATTTTGATTTGTCCACATGTGCTGGTTTGGGCTGGGATAAGGTTCATTTTCATCACAGGAGCTGGTATGGGACACATGCAGTGTCTGATGTGAAGCTCAAAAAGTCCCAGGGAAAAGAGGAACAATGCTTAAAAATCAGGCACAGGATTTCAGGGGGCTGCAGGTTTTCCACATATTTCATAATCAGCTATTTTTTCATTACTGTTCTTCAGTTTAGGCCATATATTCTACAATGTAGCCACATAATTTCAGGTATCTAGGCATGAAAATATGGTCCAGGACCCAAACTTTTGGTGATTTTACCTGTAGTAAAGATGACTGTACTATTTACCAGGAAACTACGAACCCAGGAATGCTGAACAGTTTAATCTCCCAGTCCTTATACACAGTTTCTTTTCATGGAAAAAACCCTCACCTTTCCTGGCCAGACTCCCTGCTCTAAATGCCTTGATGTGTGTTTACAGAAGAAATCAGAGAGATCAGGCCAGACTCTTTGCCAGCCACACACAGGCTAAGACAGACTGCACATCAATTTATAATTCAAAGCACACAGAGTGTGACATATATTTGATTCATGGTTCAGTTTTTAAAGATAATCTTGTTTATTTGTTTAATGTAATGGAATAATTGCAAGCCCTATTCCCTGAGAACACTGAGCAGGGAAGCAAGGAGAGAAGAAAGTCCAACACTCTGTTATTTGCTAGTATTTGTGGGAAGCCCATGAGGTGGCACTATGTGAGTGGCTTCCAGCCCTGCAAACAAGAATTTTGGGAACACAACAAAGTATAGAACACCATAACCTGAGGCTCCCACAGAGCAGCTCACAAAGATTTCCCCTGCCCAGCAAGAGGCAGAGAGGATCCTGCTCTGAACTGCCTCTGGGATGAGCATGTGCTTTGACAGACTCCTTCTTCTTTTGCTCTTCCTCCACAGAAAAGGAGCTCGCTGAGCTGTATGAAGGAATCATGAAAACCACCTGGAGCAGCTGTTGATGAAGAGGAGGTGGGACAAGCTGGCCTGCAACTGAGCTCAGCTTATTGCAAACTCCTCCTTTGACAATCCCTTTCCAGGAATGCTGCCCCACAGTACCAGAAGGGCCCTGGATCAAAACCCCCTGTACTGGGATGAGATGGGTGTCACCTTTCGTGTCACCCAGCACTCACTTACCAGACACTCGATCGACACTGTACATCCTCTCCAGCCTTTTCCTGTGCCACCCAGCCTCGCCAGGTGGGTGCTGCTCCAGCTCAATGGACTGCTGGGAAGGGGCAGCCAGCCTGGTGCAGTTGGGGCACTCCTTGGAGCCCTGGCGGCCGCCCGGCCAGGCCTTGCAGTGCCGGACGCCGTGCGAGCTGCCAGCGCCGTGCGTGTGGTGGCCTTGGTGACACTCCTCGTGGGCAGCCCCCTTCATCACCACCAGTTCCATGCTGTCATTCTCGTGCTCTGACAGCATCGGCCTCTCGCCGGAGATGGTGTAGACTCGTGGCTTCAGGCCCTCGCTCGCCATCTTCTCCGCCTGCTCCTCGGTGAAGCTCCTCTCGAATTTGCCGTCCGAGATGACCGAGAGCCTGCGCTTGTTCTGAGCCACCTGCTGCATCTCAGGGGAATCCTCCTGCCCCATGTAGGAGTCTGCTAGCAGGTGATCTGAAACAAAAGGCATATGTTCCTTAAAGTAAAGCCCCACAGACACTGGCAAATTCAGGAGGCTCTTTGCTACTGCTGTGTAGGGGAGCCAGATACAGGAGGCCCCTGCAGGAACTGCTTCAGATGAATGTGTGCCCATTGCCACCTTCTAAACTTACAAAACAGGCAGTGAAATGAGAGATATTTCTCACAGAGAGGCCCAATATTTAAAGCATGTGTGACCACCCAACAACTCCAGAAGCAAATGCAGGTCTCATTGCACAGCCTGAAACTGCTGCCATGCAAGACAGCCCTGGTTCAGCTGCAGCCCTGTTCAGCCACACGAGGGTACAGAGCTGGTCACAGTCTGCAGGACAAGGACCAGCACCACCTTCTCCAAGTGTCAAACTCTGAGTGTTTGGTGCATTAAGTTCTTTCAGAACAACGGCAAAGGGGCAAACCAACAAGGTTTGGGTTTGGTTTTTTTTTTTCCTCCTGCTTTTCTGCCAGGTGGTTTGACATGAAAGAAATGCAGCAAGACTTTAGCTGCCAGCTGCAGCCCAGCACCCCGTGCCCAGCATGCCCCGGTCTCACAGACAGCCACAGCTCGGCCCGAGGGAGCCGTCCTGTAAGAAAACACAGCCGCTCCCTTTGCAGGGTAGGAAGATCCAAAGGAGAGAGGCCCATGAGTGCAACTATCTTTGGAGCCCACACACTGGATGAAGTGCCAGGAAATCTCAGCATTTCCATGGCAATTCCATGCATGAACCCAACAGTAGCTCCCACCCACCTGCTAATCCTTTTTCAAGTGGCTGTTAATTACCTCTTACACTTCCCTTCAGAAGGGAAGCAGCTCAGGGACTGGCAAAAAGGCTCCGAAGGGAATGCATTATTTATATGACTACTACTCAAAAAATGAAATCATTAGTGTCCAGCACAGACAGAAGCACTTAAAACAGAGGCAGAAGGCGAACTTACTTCAGTAGGTATTTATGGAACATAATTTCTTTAGCTACTGAGTCATGACCTGGAAGAACTTGTGCACAATTGGAAGGCTTGGCTACCTTGCAAATAGCCATGAAGTGAAGAAGGAAGTGGAGAACAACCTCTGGACAAGAGTGGTGGTGGCATGTGTGTAACATGGACCCTTCACTGCTGTCACATTCTGCTGCCTTTGAAGTGCTCCTGTGCCCCTCTGAGAGGAGCTCTCCCAAGCTGAGTCTGTGCATGGTCAGCTTTTGAACCTGAAATCCATCCTGGAACATGTTCACATTGCCCAGGGCCTCTTCCCCTGCTCTGTTTGCAATTAGAACTGAGCTGGTACCAGTACAGGGTGTCTCCCTTGTCTCATTTTTCTGGTTGAGACGCAACTTCCTCCAGCACCACTAGGAAATAAATCAGTCTCTGGCCACTCTGCTCAATAAGTGACTGTCAGGGCTGTTCAGGCTGACACAAGTCAAGTGTCCTTTCATTTGTCTCCTCTCAGTCTCTGGATACTGGACCTGGCCAGGAGGAGACAGTGTAGGAGTCCTGAAGGAAGAGCTGTGCCTTTTGAACCTGCAGCTGATGCTCTCTCCAGGCTTCACATGAAGTCAAAAATCAATGTCCAGGTGTAGTGAGGGGAAGTGCCCCTCAGATACTGCCCAGGTAATGTAAAAGGCTGGCAGGACTCTACTTTGCCCCATGGTCAGTGTGGACATCTGCACCTGCTCCAGGAGGAGCCTGATGGACAGCAAGGGCCATTCCAGTGGAAGAAGGTGCTCCACAGGCTGTCATCCCAAAGCCCGTACCCACCTGCAGGGTACAGGGTCACAGAACAGTGCAGAGAGTGGTCACAGGTCCCAAAGTCTCTCAAACCACGTGCCACCCCTCAAGAGGCAGCAGGTACCCTGCTTCTGCTCTTCAGCAGCTCAGATCCTCCCCAGCTCCAGGATTAACTGTGCTCTAGAGTGGGCATGTCTTGGGAAAACACTACCAAATGACTCCTTGAGATCTGCCAAGATCTGTGCTTGCTAATAGTGCCAAACAAACCATTTTTAAAATTAAAAACAAAGGCCAGCTCTAAGTACTCGTCTCAACTTGTCAAATTTACTAATCTGTGTGGGCACAGTGACGCTACAGATTTCTTAAGACACCACAAAATCGTGGCTGACAGCTGCCCCTGTTCCTCCTGAAACTGATACTTGTATGGAAGATGCACAGCCTCCTCAGAGGGAACACACAGGAGTGTCACCTTCAGTCACACACTGACAGCTCTAGAATTCAGGGATCCAGGAATTCCTAAGCCCTGGGATCTGTAGCTAAATTGAAAAATAAAGTCCTCAAAGCATAACATGCCTGAAAATGCTGATGATCACAAGAGCAAAGAGACCAATACCAGTCTCTGTTTTATAAGCACTGAGGTCTGTTCAGCTCCATAAAATTCACAAACATTTCAGGGGGCCATGACTGGTTTCAAGCAAGAGTCAAATTTTTACTGAAATCCTGGCAGGATTGACCAGATATATTTGACATAAACTACCTACCTGATCTAGCATGCAAAATGTGAGGATAATTCTTTTTTCCTACCTTACTTGTCCTTTCCTCAAGGTATTTTCACATGTACTTATGTAGGAGCTTTCATTATCTACACTACAAAGGGCTGCCAGCACACCAATGTGCTTTCTTTTTGTAAAACAATTGGATAATTCTTCATTTTCATTCAATTTAGCACCTTCAGTAATTACACACTGGAGAAGCAACTTCATATGCAAAGGGAATACGAAGCTTTATTCAAGAGTAGTTGTTAGTAAAGAATTTATCCACAGAAAAAAATTAGTGTGGAAGGGAAAGAGATTCATCCATTGCAATGAAGTACTGGCCTGTAGAACAGAATCCACACCATTTCAGGAGTCTGTGCACTTACATACACGAGGTCACACACACCAGCAGCCCCAAGATGTGACCAGTGACCCTGGTCTGTGCTTGCAGTGAACAGGATTGAGGTGCCAAAGCACTGCACCTGTTGTCTCAATGGCATTTGAGGCTAATAGTTTGCTTCTGCTAGGAAAGAAGTCAGGCTGGTGCAGAAATCAGTGCTGGATTAGAGCTGAGCCACAGGGATGTTGGGTGAGGAGAACCAAGGAACATTAATGGGAGCTCAGCAATGAGCTGAGGAGCTGCCTTCTGGAGTCAGCTGCAGCAGGCTGCTGTTAACACCCTCACCTCAAGCTGCTGCTCCCTTCTTTTCATTCTCACATCACTCTTGCCACCTCTCCCATCCCAGATGCTCCATCCACATGCCACGGCAGCCCTGGCCAGCGTGACTGGGCAGCCTGGCACAGCTCCCTCCTCTCCAGCCACGCCAACAGAGCTGCCCTGGGAACCACTCTGCTCCCCCACCTGCCTTCAGCAGCAACACCTGTGTCTCACACAGCTGCAAAGCTACTTGGGACCAGATAAATCAGGTTCCTTTCACCTTTATTCCTGCTCTGCATGGATTTATTGTGCATGAGGGACCAAGCAGCAAGACAAAGGGAAGAAGACCAGCGTGCTTGATCTGTAGATCACATGTCCATTGGTACCAGAAACATCCAGATGGCATTTCCATCACTTCCCTGCCTACCTGGGCCAAGTCCAGCAGGGCTTGACATCCAGTCCTGAGGGCCAAACCACCTCTCACTCCCCTCGTTATGTAATTGAACACACATCTTTTTGTCCTTTTGGCTTCACTTGCTCCTATCTGACATTTCTTGCTTGACCTTCCATTCAGCACTGCCCAACACAGGGCACATGCATGACCAAAGACTGACAGCAGTGATAATCTGTGCTGGGCAACTGGCAGTGAAGTGGGAATAAAAGAACCCACATTCTCAGTACATGTAGTTCCTGATAATTAGGCATTTATTAGTATTAGGTACTTACAATACATCCTTTCTCAGTCAGTAACTCTAGCTCGAGCACTCACTCTGACTTAGGGAACTGAGAAAGGACTTGCACATTTTCCTTTCACTGCCACCACGTTTCTCCAGAGCAGGGAACACACTGACTGATGCCCATCCACAACTGTGGAGCCAAACTCCTATCTGCTGCAGACTGCCTTGTGACCCCGTGGGATAAGAAGTTTATAAATCAAGGCAGAATATAGCCACAAGGCACAGACAGAAGCTCCAAATTTATTCCTGTATTTAGCAGCTAAACTGATGATTAAAGCACCTTAGATTTAAAGCCTCTGCTGCAGCATCAGAGCCAAAGTGGCAAAGGGGAATCCAGATAAACCCTATTAATAGAACATCTGTCATCTAAGCAAAAAATTAAAAAAAAAAATCAGAGATAGTTCTTTCTTCCCTGTTCCTCCTCAGCTGGAACTCTCTGGACCTGATATTTATGACAGTTAAGTTCCAACTTTAAATCAAAGAACTGCCATAGTCACTGAAGATGAATGGAAAGGTTTTGGGTGTACATACATGGCCTTGCTCTTAGAAATAGGAACAAAGTTAATGATGTTTTTACCTTGCACCAGGAGAAATCCAGGTGATTCCCTCAGTGAGGGGAACAGAGAGTTGCTCTGGCCAGAGCATAGGGCACTGCAAAACCCGTAACAACAATTCAAATGGCACAGCTGAGAAGTTTCTCTTGCAATCTCAATTCCAAGATCTCCCACATGCCTGTCACTGCCCCTCAGGTGTGCTCCCAGGTCCTGGTCTCCTCTGCTCCCTCTCAGAGATGTAATGCAGAGCTTCTCCCCACGCCAGCTCAGTTCTCCCAACAACATGACCCCTGGCACAGGACAGGCAGCCCACCTTGCTGGGCTCAGGGCTGAAGGGTGATCAAGAAATAGTCATGGGAAAAAATAGGAATTTTGTTCAAGTTATTGAAGCATGAAGCAGGGATATCAAAATGGGAAATACAACAATAAAAAAAAGGTCACAGTGGCATTTCAGCCATGCAGTAGCTTCAGAGCCAAGTGAGTAAACAGAATCACAGAATAGCTGGGTTGGAAGGGTTCTCTGGAGATCATCCAGTCCAAGCCCCTGCCAAGGAAAGGTCACCTGAAGCAGGTGACACAGGAACATGTCCAGGTGGCTTTGGAATGTCTCCAGAGAGGGAGACTCCACACACCCTCCCCAGGGACCTGATCTAGAGCTCTTTTTACCTTCCTCATGCAGAGGTGGAACTTCTTGTGTTTTAGCTTATGGCCATTGCTCCCTGTCCTGTCATAGAACCACTGAGCAGAGTCTGGCACCATCCTCTGACACCCCTTGGAGATATTGATGTGCACTGACCAGATCCCCTCAGAGACTTCTCTGCTCCAGACTAACCAGACCCAGCTCCTGCAGCCTCTCTTCCTATGAGAGATGCTCCAGACCCCTCATCACCTTTGCAGCCTCTGCTGGACCCTCTCCAGCAGTTCCTTGTCTTTCTTGAGCTGTGCACAAGGATCTGCACAGTGTTCACTATTGGTTATCTGTCCTGACCAAGCCAGCCCCACCATGACTTTACTGGGCACCCCAACCCCACTGCTCCCAAGGAGAGAATGTCACACACTTCCTTGCAAAGCCACAGGGAACAGGAACAGGCTGCTTCTGGAAGGGAGCTGCTCTGAGAAACCACAAGGTCACTTAACTATGACAAAATGGTTCCAATTAGTCTTCCCTGCTCAAATGGGCTTCGAAAACAAACAAACTCAAGATAGCATTGACCTGGTGACTCACAGGTGAGTAACCTTTTAGTCTGGCCTGTAACATTAATGTGAATAGATGAAATTGCTACTGTGAGACATGACCCAAAGGAGCCAGTGGCAGCTCCACCACCGGCCTCAGCATCTCCATGGTAACACCGTGACCTACGTCTTTGTTCCCTTCATAAGCCAACAGCAGATTCCACAGCAAGTTTCAGGATACACCCACACCATCCTTGCACTGGCTGATGCTGGAAGTGGCCTGAAGCCCTCAAAGATGAGATTTCACATCCCTGCTCTGTCCTGAGCTCAGGCCACCCACAACTCCCTCCAGAGCATGGGCTCTTCCCAAAAAGGCCACCTCCACCTGATCAGCACAGGGATACAGTGAGAGCAGAGCCAGCAGCACTGCTGGGTCTGTCCTGGGGACAGGACAAACATCCTCTAGAGAAAAAGGCCAACCTGGTGCTTACTCTGAACCAGGCTGGGTAGCAGCTTCACAGTCCAAACCCAGGAAATTGCATGTCCCCCTCAGAGCACTGCACAGCTGCAGCTTTACTTTGTGGTGGCACAGAAAGCTCAGCTCTCAGGTTACTCAGCCTGCAGTACCTATGAAGCCTCACCTGGGGTTTCTCTAACCCCACCCAATTTCTGGCAGCATCAGGAAGCTCCTTTGTGCCTGGCTGCTCCCTCCACACACACTCACAGCCAAAGCCTAGGCTCCAAACACAAGCGACTGATCCAGTGGTGGCTCCACACCCAGCATAGGCACAAATATGGTTTTGCTCCTGCCACCACTTGGCTTGGGGAAGCTCACAAGGACTCTCTTCTCCTTACACACTGTTGGGGGTTAGATTTGGTTTTTTTTGTTTACTTACAGAATTTTTTCCCATAAATTGCTAGGAGACGAACTACTAGGTACTTATGGGTGCTTGACTAAAACAAAGAGGTGGCCAAAAGTCAGGAGGGGGAAGATAACTCGAGTTTTGGGGGCAGGAAAAGAATGGGGATGGGGGCCAGCTAGTCTGCCCTTGCTCTCGGCATTGGAAGGAGGACAGCCAGGCTGCTGCTTACTGCAGGAGGAGTTCACTGTCACCATCAAGTGAAGTCCTGGGAAATCTACCACCATCTCTTGGCGTGCCCAGGAGCTCTGAGCTCGCCTCCTCCTGCCCTGCTGGAGCCGGGCCGGCCCTGTCCCACCGCCGCTTTTTCGGTGCTGCTCTTTTTGCTACGGTGGCCCCGCACCCTCCTGACCTGCTGGAACACCCTGCCCCTGCCTGCCAGGGACATCCTGCCTTCCAGCCACCACTGCAGACCTCCTGATTTATCTCATCCACCAGCCCAGGACTTTCCACTGTTCCAGCTCGGTGCTCTCAGAGCCCTGCAGGGGCACCGAGATCAGACTGCCCCCGGCTTTGTGAAGCAAAACCTTCAAGGTTCCTGGTTCTGTTTTGTTGTTAATGCAGTAGTTGTTGTTGATTGTTTTGTTTTGTTATACATACTAGTAAAGAACTGTTACCTCTATCCCCATATCTTTGACTGAGAGCCCCCTTAATTTTCACAATTATAATAATTTGGAGGGAGGAGGTTTGAATTCTCCATTCCAAGGGAGGCCCTCCCCTCCCTAGCAGACACCTGTCTTTTCCAAACCAAGACACACACACACATTGATGGCTGACACATAATGAAAGAAACAAAGGAAAGACACAAAGATGACTTTTTTTCAGCTTAAAAAGAAGCTTTTCCAGTTTCAGGTAACTGGCCCCTTTGGTTTGTCTAGATGCAAACCAGTAGCCATGCTGGTTTAGAAGGAGCCATGGAGAATTTGGCTCAAGGCCTCCTAGGCAGCTCCTACCCAAGGCCCATCACCTCTGCAGCACCAAGGACAGCTTATATTTGATGTCTCCCTCTCTCTTGCTTCCAGAGCCTTTCCCACACAGCTTGTCCAGAGCAGCTAGTCACAGTGGGCAGCCCAGCACTGCATCCTACAGCCCCCCACTCCAGCAGCAGCAGCTGCCCTCCCAATAACCCCACTGAGCAAAACAGATTGAAAAAGTAACAGGAAAAAAGCCCCACAGCTCCCTCCTGATCCTTGTGTCTGAATCTCAGCTCACCAGGATGGATCCCTCCTTCTCCAGACAGCAGGAAATTTCTCAAAGGCCCTGCTTGCTGTCCTTTTCAATGTCACTGCCCCATGCCCTGGTACCTTTTCCTCTCACAGTTCCAGAACATGGAGATAAAATCTAGTGCATTATCTCAGTGTGGGGCCTCTGACACCTATACTGGAGAATGCCCAAAATTCCATTGAGCTCTGTGAGACTCAGAAGAAAGATGCAGAAAGGGATTGAAATGTTGTGAAAGGGAGTGCAGAGAATAAAGCATGGAAGAAGTAATCACTAAGTCTGTCCCAAGGGACACCCACTTCTACATTAAAAGGTACCAGAAAGCTACAAAAGTCAGCAAAGACTCTGGCCACAGCCTTGGAGGTAGAAGGAATGCTGAACGTGGCAGAGTGCTCTTTGTGGGAACCTTCCCAGACCTCCAGCCTGCAAGAATAAGCCAGCAATTAATAGATGCAGGAAGAAAGCAGGAGATGCATCACCACCCAGCTCCCTCAACACATCCATATCCTGCCACCTGCAGCCGTCCAACCCTCTCTTTCTTTCTAATTTCTCAAAACATTTTAAAGATTGGGGGAAAAAAATCTGAGTAATCCCAAAGGGACAACCCCTTCATCCTCTGCATTCATACCCCACCACCAGGCAACTGTCCTGTTCCAAAAGGGAAACAAAGGGAAGAAAACTCTGTATTCTCATCATCCCTGACATAACCTCTGAGAAAGAGGAGAGGTAAATGCACCTCCCCAGTCACCTGGAAAAAACCTTTTCCAGAATAAGACACTGGAGAGTTGCATAGGAATAGTCACACAACATTTCTGAGCCATGAAGTTCTTGAGCCTCACATCAGGAAGAATCAGAAGTCATAACCAACAAACGCTCCTCCTCACCTTTCTTCCCTCCAGGTACACCCTGCAACACCTGCAAGCCTCTCTACCTCGTGCAGCTGTGCAACTCCACACATTGTGCCCCAGCAAAGCAAGCAGAGCATGAACACACTGCACTTTTTCTGAAAACAGAAGGTTAACACAGCCTTGCACATAACTCAGCCCTTGGACAAGGCAGCTGGCCTGTCTTGCTGATCTACAATCCCTCTGCAGCTCTTCATTACCACTCCCCAATTTCTCCAAGACATTCTGCTACTCACAAACACACAAGCTCTCCAGAGGAGCCACCACAAATAGAAGTTACGACTGAAGAAGCAGCTCTTTGATCAGCTGTGGAATGTGAAGTTATGAGGGATGCAAAAGCCATTATATCTTTTCCTCCCCTTGGAGTCAAAGGACTAAAAAGATAAAAAAGGCAAACTAAAAGGGACAATCCTCAGAGAACAAAGTGCAGCAGAAGTGGAGCAAGTTGGGCCAGTGTCTGCACACTTGGCATCTCCCTCCACATCTCCATGGATCTCCTGGGGCTGCCGGGGCTGTTAGAGCTTCACCCCTTTGCTGAGGAGCTGAACCAGCAGATAAACCAGCAGAGAACTGACATCCCAAAGATTCATACCCACCTCATTTTCTGCATGAGGATTGCCCTGCACAGGGAGAGAGAAGGGTTCTAGCTCTTGGGTCTGGAAAAGGAGGATCTTGCCCTTCCCTCCTCCATTTATGCCTTTATTGTCCCACTGATGGCTCTACTACCTTCCTGCTCCTCAAAATCCACTCTTTTCCCTCACTGCATTCATCAGTGATTTTAAACATTTCTTAAACCATTTTTTTCCAGACTGAATCAAGGCCTGCCTCCTTCTAGTCATGTTTAGGCCAGAGCCTTCATCGTAGCTTGATCTGCTGGCAGAGCAGGGAGCACCTGGGTGCACAGCTGGGGTTATGACAGCAGAAACAGGGCTGTCCCACCAGGTACAACACTCAGGGTGAAAGCCCAGAGCTGACAGACACATACAGGCACTGAGGACTCGATTCTTTGGAGCACTGAGCTTTCAGGATCTAAGGCACCAACACATGCAAGTGGGCATTCAACCAGAGGATGCAGGTGAGCTTTGCACAGCTCCTCCCTGCTCACATTGCCTCTGCCTGCTCTCTGAGGAGCTGGAGCCAATTCAGGTCCCTCTGGATCTGTGCTATGCCTTCAACTTCTGCAGCAGAGGCCCTTCCTTTGCTTCCCTGGAGTCACTGGGTGACAGCTCATGCTGCAGCTCCAGCACTCTGGAGCCGAAGGTGAAGCCTCCAGAACTTGCACAAGTGATCCTGAGATGGAATTTCTGCAGGAAGGAAAGACGTGACTTCCCTGTGATCAGGCTGCTGGGATGAACTAAAAGGAGCCAAATTTTCTACTCGCTGCGTTTTTTATTGGATAGCAACCTTCCTACTGGGGTTATTTATAAAGAAGTGTTACAGACTCTGTTAAGTTATACATTGCAGAATTTCAAAAGATGACTTAAAAATGACAATTCTTTTTTTTCCCTCCCTTCTTCCTCAGAATTTAGAGTAATTTCTAGGGAATTTTATTTCTTTCCAAGTGAATACTTAAGGATCCCATAAGTATCGTAGTATTTCCAAGTGTGTCTCTCACTGCTTGATTCTTGCCTGTGGCAACTAAATTCTCCTGGATCCAAAAACAATCTCAAGGCTGATACACCAAGGGGCAGTGGGTGAAAAGGCTTCCCCAGAGAGCTTATGGATGTCACAAGCACAGACAGGGCTGAAATGCTGCTCTGGGGAGCATGGCTGTGGCACATGATCCAGGAGTCACAGCAGCTCCCTTTCCATGCTCTCCTTACCTACAGTCGGAGCAACAGGAGCACCTCAATGATGAGTTAAACAGCAGCTTTTTAAGCGCACATCAGAGAGGCTCCCACTCCCTGGATCTGACCAGGACTGCCCAGGCCTTGGGCACCTGAACAGATCTGCAATTTCCCTCATCTCCATCAGAGATTCTCTGCCCGGCCCCAACATGACACCACAGGTACTACAAGGGCACTGCAAAGTGAGCAGGAGCCAACACTTTTCCCTGTTGGAAACTGGGGTGTGGGGGCTGCAAAAAGGACTGGCAAGACTCCAGGTGACAGAAACACCTGCAGAAATGACCACGGTGGAAGGAACAAAAAAATTAAGGTTTTGCCATTCTGGGAAGCTCCTGCCAAGCTGTCTCTGCACAGCCTGTCCAGCCCTCCCTTCCTGCTGCTCCACAGACACCTCAACTCAGCTGCACCAAACCCCAGCCTTTCTCTCCCCTTCCCTTCCTAACTCCACATGCTGTCCTTAGGCCAAATATTTTAAATGTAAAGTGTCACTGGAGTTATTCATGAAAAGAAACCAAGAAAACCTCAGTACACTGTCTTAGAGCCTTTCCATTCACAACATTAGCACTATTCAGCCAAGGACAACTTGAAGGTCATTACAACAGATTCAAGAACAAAGGAAAGGACTCAGCTGGCTACCAAAGACTGTGTGACTGCTCTTCTAGCAAGAGGCATCTCCTGTACAGGCTTAAACACACACAGCTTAACTAAAATGATAGCATCACTCCATGTTACATTCTATTTAATAACTTTATCCCTGCACAACAGTTCAACAGCACAGAACAGTTTGTTACTTGTTCACACAGACTTTCTGTGGATGCCACAGGATTTTCTGTAGGTTTTGCGATGAATTTATTGCCTGCATAATATTTTCTTTCATCACAGAGAAGACACAGCCCTGTCAGAAGTCCGGTGAGTTTATCTTGCACTTTCCTGGCCATCAAGCAGAACTCATGATAAGCTGATGGGGACAATATCTACACGGAAAATACACATTAGCCAGCACATGTAGTGCCCTAAACTAGGCAAATCTCAGTTTAACCCCTGTTGAAGCAAACACTGGGAATAAATCCAGATGTCACCTCTGCCAGCAAGGTTTCACACCAATGAATAGAATATAACTCACCTGCTTTTTTATACCCCAGTGAAAGCAAGACCTAGGAGTCACAAACCAGTGCAGAAGCTTTGTTCAGTGCTGTCACTTCCCAGCTGCAACTTCTCCTAAGGACATCAGCTGCAGGGGTGAATTTATGACAGGGCACTTGTCCCCTAACTGAACTCACCCCCACAGCCCACCCAAACCTTGGGTCACCAAACTGCCTTTTCTCCTTGGGGGCAACTCCTCCTGCCTATCTGCTGCTGAGATCTCACTCTGTTTGTGACAGATAAATAAGTGCACTTTCATTCTAAGGCTATTAACCATAGGTGCAGGCACACATGGGCATAACCAAGGCACATCAGTTCTCTTACCTGAGCCATTTCTGCCTTCAGGATGGTTTTGTGAAAGGTATTCTCCAAAAGCCCTCGCCGCTCTGTGTCCCAGCATTAGGAGGCAGCCAAGGAGAGAAAGAGAGAGATTTGTGATGCTTAAAGGCCAAGGAAAGAAGGAACAGTTCAATACCAACGCACTGCTGTGCTCCTGCAGCTGCCATTCCCTCAGCCTCAGGTGACACCCATGGAAATAACACTGCCAGGGCAGTGAGGCTTCCTCATTACACACCAGGATTCCAGTGCTTCTGGTGGAACCTCAGGGCTCTCCAGGCCAAAGGGGAAAACACAGCTGGACTAGAAGTCCAGGACTAGTTAAGGCTTTAGCTTCTCTGTTATAAAAATGAAAAAATAGAACTGAAATGCACCTGCATTAAATCTGTGATGCACACAGGAACTGGCTCACCACCTCCAGCCCCCCTGAGTTAAGCCCCTCCTGGCAGCCCCAGGAAGGAGGCATCTCCACTCCAGAGCCAACCACCACTCCAGGCTCCTACAGGTCCTGAAAGCTCCCACTTGGGAGCCATCACAGCTCAAATGTGGATGGAAATGCCCATTTTATCTACCTGAACCCTAAGTTTTCAAGCCCCAACTATGTCAGTATTTGGATAACTGGACAAGCTTGTTTGAGAGACACCCACAACCTCCCACAAAAGCAGTTCCTGCTTCTCTCATGGATTCCAGTGCTGTGGATGACCGAGATTTTACTGGAATATATTAAGAACCAAGCAAGCAGAGTGAACTCAACCCTTATCACACATCCAGGCCTACGTAAGAGAGCAAACCTATGAATATTCCAACCAGGGTAGAGCTTTGTGCTTGCAACCCACACAGGAAAGGAATCCTTGGTCAAGGCATGGAATACAGTAACCTCCAGACTCCAACTGCCAGGGCATGTGTAATGTCCTGATGCCATGATTGTTCTTCTGTACCCAACAGGCCTGTGACTCAAGAGAGCCAACACTAGAGTCAGGTTTTCCCCAGTCATCCATTTTCCCCAGGTTTGTAGAACAATCTCTCCAAGGTCTGCAGCATCCCAATCGGGCTGAGCTGCCATTGGGCAGTCCAGGGTGGAGACTGGCAAAGAGGGAGGTGAAACAGCCACCCACCTCCTTGGCAAATCAAGCTAAGCCAAGAAACCCAGAGCTGAGCACCCTCAGCCCTCAAGCACATCAGCATCTCCTGGGGAAGGACCACGCTGCACCATGGAAGACTCTCCATAGTGAGGCATCACATCCGCTGTCCTCGTCCTTCAGAGGTGCTCAGCCTCAGAACATCCTCTCCAGTTCAAGCTGCTGCAAAAGGCTCATAATGGTCATTAAATATCTAAGTGGAAAATGGCTTTGACCTCCAAAAACACCGTCTGCTTTGCATATCTCAACTCATGTAGCCAGGATCTTCCCCACTGCTTTTATGCACCACCTCCCAAAGGAGAAAATGTTAACAACACTCCAATGCACTTCCCAGAGTGACTCAGGCTGGAAGGAGTGGGAAGCCCATTTGTCATCCACAGCCAGCAACAGAGAATCAATATGAACGATGAAGAAAGAGTAATTTAATCTCCCTGGGACTAAATTTCAGCACAGTCAAATGCAAAATGCTTTGGAGCAGCACAGCTGGAGCTGTGCAAGAAGAAAGGTTTAAGTTTCTGCACCTTTACAGACTAACAGACAATGCTGAGGTTTTCCCTGTTTTCGGATTCTTATGTGTCCAGTCCCAGGCTGTACCTTTAGACACTGGCTTGGGGTGGCAGCTGCCCAAACTGTCCTCCTCAGTACCCAACATCCCCAGAGATGGTCTCAAGGAGGCTCTGTCACATGGAGAGCTCTACAATCCCCACAATGAAGAGCAAACGGATGACCATCATGGTTCACCCATCCAGGGGGACAAGCATCTCCCAGTTCACCCATCCAGGGGGACAAGCACCTCATGGGTGTTCCTGGCACCCTCGGGCTTTCTGTCTGGGCAAAAAGCAGGACTTGATCCTGGAGCAACACACAAACGCAAAGTTGGGAACTGGAGTGCGGCTGCTTCAGGGACGTGGTTGAGTCACCATCCCTGGAAGTGTGGATTTGGCACTTTGGGACATGGTTTAGTGGTGGGTGTGGCAGGGTTTGGTTAGCAGTTGGATTCATTGACGTTGGAGGTATTTTCCAACCTAAAAAATTCTATAATTTTAACATCAGGCTACTCAGCTGCAATAGAATTCCTGAGCTGCTCCTGTACTCCATCTCAGAGGTGGTTAAAGCTCAGCCAAAGCCACAGCTGATCTTGCACACCACTGGCAACAGGATGGCTTTAATAAGATGGCTGGGCATGAGATTCCAAGATCACTTCCACCAAAACTTCTGGGACTCCAAGGTTTCCCATGGAAATGTCTGTCCTTGTGAGGCATCACCAACACCATTCACAAACAAGGCACGCACTTAGACCATTGGGAAAAACTTTGAAGCTTCTCTTTTGCATCAGCAGTCATTCCATGTAATAAAAATAACAGCAAGCAAGTTCTCAGGTAAATTATCAGTGAGAGAACATGGTGATTTACACAAAAAATGCTGAAATACAATGATAGTCTAACTAGTTCAAAAGCTCCACGAGCTCCAAATTCGTCTGTCATTGTCTCCATTCACCTCTTCGTCAATGCCTGAAGCTGTTTTGTCTGTCTGAAAATCTGAACCAATGCTTCACCTTTAGCTTGCAAACCACAGGCTCAAAACACCAGTACAAAGCAATTCCTAAGATCCAAATTGAAAACTGGCTAAGACAGAGCCAGAGAAGCACTGCTGCCCTCCAGCCCACCTTATTCCATGGTGAAAACAGTGTCACTCACCAAGAGCCAAGGCTGGAAGGTGCTGCAGGTGTCTAACCTCACACTCTGGTTTCCCTGAGCAGAGGAGGGAGAAGGGTACAATCCCAGGTGCCAGAGCACCCAGAGAACAGGTCATACCCAGAGCTCTCATGGGGGTCAGAGGCACAGTCAAGGAGCACAGAGTTGCTCAAAAGCATTGTTCCCTGCCCAGGCTGAACCTGCAGTTCTGTCCTGGCCATTCTACCCCATGGGTCTCAGACCCTTCAGGCCAACACAAGAGCAAACAAACATGGACACAGCTCCCCAGCCCCAGCGAACACGGCAATGCTGCCTGCACAGCACAGCGTGCAACGGGGGGTTTCCAGCCAATTACACCAGAAACTTCCCACTAATTATTCTGCCTGTTATCTCAGTGGTTCTCTTCTACCTTCCCACTTTCCAAGTGCCATCAGCTTCTCCTTGGCCGTGCCTCAGAGGATCTCCCACAGATGTCTGCACATGCCCTTTGCCAAGGGGACTCTGATGGCCACACTTGCTCCTTATGCCTACATGCCCCTTGCCAAGCCTTTTGCATTCCTTCCCTGTCCTCACAGTCATCCCAGTTCACCAGCACTTGCCTGGATCGTTACTGTGCCATTTCTGTGCTCTCCTTGGCTACCTATCAGCTTGATCAAAATAAAGCCAGAGCAAAATTCAAACAGATGGTAGCTGTTCTATTCATCCCATTTTTTTCTCTCTCTTTTATCTATTACCACAAGTCACACAGACGTTTCTCTCAGCTCAGCTCTGCCTCCACTATTGCTGCCAATGGAGTTCAAGTCCCCTACACCATTGGACAGCACTGGACATAAACCCCTTCAACTGGGCTCTGCAGAGACACCTTGGGATAATTTAACTGGCAAGAGATGAAAAAGAAAACTTGTTTCACATAAATGAGATGAAGTACAAGGTGCCTTACAGCTCCATGGGCCGGTGAGCTATAACCCTGAGTGTATGACACTGCAAAAGCTGCATACAAATGAGCAGGTAGCACTGAGAGGTGATCAGCTGATGACAGCACAAGTTTAGCCCTGACTCATCTGGAGAGAGGTTTTCATTTTAGTGGCAGACCAGACCTGCATGTCACATAGTCAGAACAGCTTGATTTAACAAAAGGACATCAAGCAGGGACCAGGGCTCTAGCACACTGTGCTGCTCCATCCACCCAGCACAGATAAGCCTCAGAAAACACCAGCATTTCCTCCAGCATTCCATCAGAACAGCTCCAGGGAGGGAAGGACGGATGGGGCAGCACAACACAGGCAGCAAAAGCAGCTGCCCTTCTGGGGGCATTTTCCAATACTCACTGTGCCTCAGATGTCAGAGCTGGACTCGGGTCTGGAAGAGAACTGTGAAGAAGCACAGACAGTCTAGACAGAGATTTGCTCGAAGGAGCAAAGCTGCCAAATAACAAAGATCTCAATTACAATGTAATAAGCACAGAATGGCCTTCATGTCTCTGAAATAATCACATCAACGGGATAAAAGGGGCCTTGATGCACACGAGCAGCTATGAGAAACTGATGCACATAAATTTATCCAACAAACTGACACTTACAGAGTGAAGAAATGCAGATTGAAACACTCTGAGATATAGGAAAGTCCTCAGATAACTCAATTTAGAGCACAGCAGCAAGCTAAGCAAAACCTGGACTATTCAGGAGTATTACATGGAAAAATAAAGAACACCCACCACCTTCTCCTGCTCCTTCAGAAGTAATGCCCAGAGGAGTTGCAGCAGGAATCTGTTGTGACAGCTTCTGACAGTGCTGCATCTCAGGCATACAGGAGAGAAGAGACCTGCATCATCAGGACCTACGTCCTCCTACAGCAGCAATCCTGCTCTTGTCACCAAGCAGAGAAGGGAACACCTCCAGCACATCCACAGTTAACAGCTCAGTCATTAAAGAGTGTTGACACCTACATTATTTAAGCCTAATAGTAACAATACCCTGACAAAAATTAGTTTTCTAAAATATCTATGTAGAGAAATGGTAGCTGGAAAATTTTAATTTTAAAATTCTCACTCTCAATACACGGAGATTGGATGTCAGCAACGGGTCTTAGAGACCCCATAGTATTGGAGCAATTTATGATCACAAAGTTTGGACAGGAGAAGAGAGGAAGAGCAAGCAGAAGTTAAAAGAAAAAGGCAATCAAAGAGACAGTTCATACCGCTCATCAGAAAATTCACAAGCAGAAAAGAAAAATCTAGACTCCATGAAGAACCCCAAGCTAAGCCAAAAATCACTCACGCAGCAAGAAGCCTGCGATAAGGTACATGGTCACTTACCTCTACATTTCATCAATGAAAAATTTACCCTTTCACAGCAACTAATGCCATGTTCAAAGCCACTCTTCATCCCTCTCTAGGCAGGAAGAAAGGGAGTGAGACCAAATTTCTATCCCTCTGTGGGCTTTCCTAGACTAGAAGCCAAGGTCATGGAATTGGGCAAGATGAACCACACTCTCAACTCAAATATTTCCTGTGCTAATGACTGCAACAAGAGATGGGTCTGGAACACCCAGCAAAACCCTCATGTCTGTTTCCTCTCACCATCACACTCCCCCAAAGAACAGCTGTAGGCCAGCATAATACAGCTGCAGGAAAACATCTGCTTTATTGCCTCATTTGGGGTGCCAGTGTTTTCCTGTAGGTGTCAAGGCAGCAAGGGCAATGAAATCCCATTTCTGAAGGGCTTTGGTTCATCTGCACCCTTGGAAAAGTTCTAAGGAAGCCAAGGAGCACAGACCAGACAGTCACAGGCAGGGCCCTGGAGAGCCTGTCGGCGGAGGGGCAGCACCAAGGTCACCGCTCAAGGACAACTGCGTCAGCCCTGCCTTCGGCACTGGGGCCCAGGAGCTGCAGGGCAATAAAAGCACACGCAGGGAGGGAACGATCCCTCCTGACAGAGAGATCTTGCATCCAAGCCCTTCAGAGGCAATCAGAGCAGCAGCACCAAGCACAGACCCTTCCCGGGTGTACAAGGCGCTGCAACTCCCCTAGGAAAAGACAACCACAGAGACTGAAGTCAGCAGCATCATGGGTGCTGGCCACAGTGTTGGCACAGGACAATTGTGTCCTTAGTTTGTAAGAAGCTGCTTAAAAGACCCAGCACACAACAAGCTGCACGGAGCTTAATTAACGCTCTTGGGACGTGAGACTCCCCTGAGTCTCTCTGCAGAGATTGTATTTTAACAGTCTACGGAGCCTGCACCTCCTGCTTGGATCCCATTACTCACACCAGCTAACAAGCCCTGCTCCTTGCTCAGTAAGACAGTCAAGTGTCACACACGCTCCAGCCACATGTAAGAAATACACACCATGGTCACTTGGACTTGCAGCGGAATTCCAGGAGATGATTTTTCCCTCTAAAGAGAAGTCATGAAAAATATGAAAGGGACAGAGCCCAGAAGATGCAGAGAAGCAAACCCAGGGCATCTCCTGCAGCACAAGAACAGCTGCCTACACCCAGAGGGCACATGATCATTGCAGCAGTGCTACCCACCCAGGTGACCCAAGTGCCCGGCCCTTGTGGGATGGACGGAAGAGTCTCTCTGTAGCCGTATCCAGTGTCCTACGGTGGACAGAACAGTCTCTCTCTAGCCGTATCCAGTGCCCTACAGAGTCCTTGGTGTAGATAAGGATGCCAGAGAAACATGGAGGAGGACCCAGGGCAGAGCAGAGGAGCTGTGTGATGTGCTCCAGGAAAGCTTTCAGCAGGTGGGTCATGCCACTGTAGGAATTCTAAGCATGACAAAGCCCATGGGAGTAGGGACTGAGCCATGCCTAGAGCAGCAGGATGGAGGCACATGGACAGCACCTGTCACCACCAACACCTTCTCCATGCAAAGAGGCTCTGCAGGGAGCCCCTCGGCAAGTTCACTGACCTCCTCAAATGATTTTTGGACCAGGAATTTCTGGCAGAGGCATCAACAGCAAGACACATAAAAGCACCTGTCCTGTGCCGTGGTTCATGTCACCAGACACTCCTCAAGGGCATTATGTCCCCCAGCCCAAATCCACTCATAACTTTTCAGGTCAAACTACCTTAATTCACAGAGACACCACAGAGCTCCCACAAACCCATACCTGCAACGTGTCAGCAGTCACAGCAGGTGTGGAGCAAACCAGAACCCTGGAGGCACCTCCTGGACTCCACACAGTTGATAGAACCTGAGCAGCATCTGCCCACCCTGGTGTAGGCTAACAAGTCATTACATTCAAAACACATTAGTTGCTCCCAAACACCCACACTACCCTTTGAAATCCTACCAATTACTGAGTGTGTTGTTTGTGTGACTGCCTAATCCCACTCCCAGAACCTCATCACAGCACTTATGGTGCTTTACGTGTCATTTCTGTATATGCACCTGGCTGACATCACCACAAAGAATCCACTTCCAAATCTCTGAATGCCATGGAAAGCATTAATGTTTTCATTACTGCTTATGGACAGGGTGCAACAAAACATGGGGAAAAGTTGCAGGCTCTGCCTGGAGAGCTGTCCCTCGAGATACTCCAGAGTTTGAAGGATGGATTTCTTTTACAACTCAAACAGATGGCAAGATACAGACAGCTTTGCATCTCTTCACTTCAAGCCATAAGACTTCTCTTTCCTCCCAGCACAGCAGAGATGCTGTAATGCTGAGTTACAGAGAGAGGTGACTGAGATCTCTCAGCAACATGGATTGAGCCCTACACACAACTCCAGGTTATTCTAATTTTGTCTAACACAAAGAAGATGTTATATAATGCAGCTGAAAAGTTAAATTTCTCCCTATTTTTCCCCAGTAGCAAAGAGCCAGGCTAGCTGAAGCCGAGACAGTGACAGACCTACCCCAGGCACAGCTGTGCCTAAGAAGCAGCTAAAAAGCTGCGCCAATGCCCCCAAATAGTCACCGGATGACTGTCCTGACACTTGTACTGCAGCGTGGGAGAACGGTCCTTTCATCTGTGAAGGGTCACTAAGGCAAAGCTCATCTCTGACAGGTTTTTAAACCTAAGTACCATTAAGCAGCAAACATATTTTCTCGGATCTCCCATGTTTGATATTGAAAAGCACTGGGACCAGGCAGTGAGTGAAATGCTACATTGTAGGACAAGCAACATAAAATCACAACAGGCACAATATAGCACCCAAATCCCTTAACTGGTCCATGTAGTAGCTTGGGACACTACTGGGGAGGGCAGACGTGGTGCGTGCAGATTTTCACAGAAGAGTTTTTCGATTCAAAGGAGCGAGACCCCTTGAAGGAGGCTGCTGACTTTGCCCTCGGACACGCACACGGCATTTCAGCCGAGGAGAAACCACCAGGAAAACTGACCGCGGTTCTCAATTCCCCAAGATTATAAAGATCCATCCCTGACAAATCCACTTCTGACACGCTCTTTGCCAACCCAATGCAAATAAACCCCTGCGGGTGCTGTGGCCGGGCCAGCGGCGGGGACGCCTCTGGAGACAAGTCACCTCTCCAGAGGCTGAGGGTCCGCGGGGTGCAGGGACGGCACGCCGCCCGCCGCCACCAGCAAGTGTGCGGCTGCTTTGGGGCGATCGGGGCAGCCAGCGAGAGGGACCCACCGGCAGCTGCCATTCCCCAGCCCCGGGATGGCCCTGGGGGTCGTGCCGGCACTGGTGCCTGGGTTCGTCCCGAGGGTCTCGGGGCTCCCCAGCCCGGTATGACCCCCGAGGCGGCCGGGGCCGAGCAGGGTCCCGGCACAGCGAGGCCCCCCGAGGCACCGCCCGCCTTGCCCCCGGCACCCACCTCACTTTGGCCGCCACGGACGACATGGCCTCGTTCCTGAGCGTCTTCCTTTTGGACACAGCTGTGCCCATATTCGCGCGAGGGGTCGCGGCCGGGGGAGCGCTCATCGCCGGGCCCCGCGGCTGCCCATACCGGGGCGCGCCGCCGCCCCTTGCCGCCGCGCCGCCTCAGCGCCCCGCCATGCCGGTCCCCGGCCCGCGGCCCCGGCCCGCGCTGCGCTCCGCCACGGCCGCTGCCGCCCCATTGACTGCGGCAGGAGGGAGGGACGGAGAGAAGGAGGGACGAGCCCGCCCCACCTCCCAGGAAGCGCCGCTATATTTGGCCAGCGGCACCTCCTTCACCCGCCTGACATCATGGCCGGGGAGGGGGCGCGGGCCCCGCCTCAGGGGCCGCGCGGGGCGGTGGGAGCCTCCATGGAGGGTGTGTGACTGCAGCGGGAGGAGGGAAAGGTCAGGGGACACCTCAGGGGGCTGCAGCTCCTCCCGACGGGCAGCACCTATCTCTGCTTTCTGGGACAGGACCCAGGGAACAGCTGGAGCTGGGCCAGGGCAGGCTCAGGCTGGAGAGGAGGGAAAGGCTCTTCCCCCAGAGGGTGCTGGCACTGCCCAGGCTCCCCAGGGAATGGGCACGGCCCCGAGGCTGCTAGAGCTCCAGGAGCCTTTGGACAGCACTGCCAGGGATGCCCAGGGTGGGCTTGGTGGGGTGTCTGTGCAGGGACAGGGGCTGGGCTGGATCATTTTTGTGGGACCCATCCAGCTCGGAATACTCTGTGATTCCACGATTCTACCTGAGCGGAACATCCAGCCAGGCAGCCGTCAGACACGGCTGCAAGAGGATGCCCGGGGGTCGCTCCCTCCAGGCTCCTGTCAGGAAGCAGACGCGCAACTTGCAAAAAAATCGGTCATTTTGACACAAAACTGCAGCCTGCCTTTGATGGATCGGGTGAAAGGTTTCACATACAGTTTATTTTCCACAGCAGGGCAGTGTATGAGTGCAGCCGCGTCCCTCTGCTCGTGGGGTGGACACAGTCACGAAGGTCGAGCTATCGGGTTTTGGACATGACAGCTCTGAAGGATTGACACAAGTGCCGCTGGCTTTGATCCCTGAGCAGGTCACTGCTCCCCACCATTGTCCCAGAGAAGGCAACACAGCTGTTCCAGCGTGACTGGAGGCAGCGGAGCCAGGAGGGGGAGATGGGTGTTCAGAAACCTCCTCATCCCCAGTGTCACCTACCAGAGCAAACACCTGCCTTGAGGTCATCGAGTGCTTGAAAACAAACCCAACAGAAGGAGCTGATCAACAGTCAGCCCAGCCTTAGAAGATTTTCAATTCACACAGTCACAGAACTGCTTGAGTTGGAAGGAACCTCCATAGATCATTTACTCCATCCCATGCCGTGGGCAGGGACAGCTTTCAGTATCCCCAGGTTGCTCCAAGCCCCATCCAGCTTGGACTTGGACACTGCCAGGGATCCAGGGGCAGCCACAGCTTCTCTGGGCAACCCTCATAACAGAAAATTTCTTCCTATCACACAGTCTAAATCTATTCCTTTGCCTTTTATCCTGGCCCTGATAAAAAGTCTCCCACCATCTTCCTTATAAGCCTCATTTATATACTGAAAAGCTGCAAGAAGGTCTCCCCAGAGCCTTCTCTTCTCCATCTGAGCACTCTCAACTCCTCCAACCTTTCTTCACAGCAGAGGGGTTCCAGCTCCCAGATCAATTTCATGGGTGTAAATTTTGATCCCTAGGGCTAATCAATTTCATGGGTGTAAATTTTGATCCCTAGGGCGGTTTGGAAAACTGTTTTTCCTTGGGAAAGTATTTTATGAATCTGCTTTCAGGGCACTTGAGTGAGTGGGGCAGCAAATTCTTACATGTTATTCATAATACATACAGAAAAAGGCACTTGGATTGTTCCCCTGACTCTGCAGGCAAGTTCAGGAATCTCAGGAACTCAGAGCCACTCATTCAATAATATTGGACAGAGGGGTAGAAGTTTTATAGATAATTAAAATTCCTATAGGCTTTGTGAAAAGAGGCAGCTGAAGGAGGGAGTGACAGGCACACCTTGTCTTGTCTGTACCTGAGGAAAGGCTGTAGCATAAGCTCATGTTTCACTATCCTTCAGAGACCCTGCATGAAGAGACCAAAAGTTGGGGGAAGGTTTCAGTCCTCTCTCTCCATAGACTCCAAAGTAAAATCTGCAAGAAAATATAATTTGGATTTGAACAAATTAAGTCTGCTTGGTCTATTAATCTACCCATTGAAAAATAAAATAGAGAGAGGAAAAAAGACAAAGAACCCACCAAATTCCTCTGCTTTGTGTGGAGACGAGGAGCAGGATACAAATACTTCACCAAGCAGAATTTTATCACAATCTGAACAATTCACTATGAATAACAAATTTTCAGAGCTGTATCTTTGCTGAGGCTCAAGCTGTGAGCAGAAAAAGTTCCATGTGTAGACAATAAAGACATGGAAATACTTAAAAAATAAAGTCAACCTGTGCTTCCCAACCCTTTTTTCCCCATATGTAAACTAGATGGGGGAAATGTTCTTTATTTCTGTGTTTAAATATTTTGCCAGTTGAGGCAAATGTTATTCCTTAAAAATACAACTCACCCTCTAAACTAACAGGCAGGTCTGCTCTATACATGACACAATTCTCACCAGATCTACCTGGAAGCACCCCAAAGTTGCTCACAGCGACATTTTTCGTGTACAAAACAAAACCCAACCTCAATATATTGGATTTTTTCCCCCAGAATATGACTCCAATTAAATTTCTACTCGTGACTATCCCCCCACCCTGTTTTTTGTTGTACAGTCATGTCACCAAAGAGTTCCTACAACAGAAAAGGAGAAAACAATCCATCTGTTTTGAATGAGCAACTGAAAAAAAAACCCCACTTGTAGAGAACTGGAGCCGTGCAAGCAGTTACAGTCTCCATGAAGCCGTACCCAGTGTTATCAATCCCCAGAATTAAAAAGCATCCAGATAGATGCCTCCATCTTCATCCCATGTTCAGACTGCTCTTACCTGTGCCTCTTGGAGTTCCCTCAAACTCTCCCTTGCCTGTTCCCTAGCAAGGTCTCCCTCTTTGAGGCTGGGGAGTGTCCAGCCCAGAGCAGGGCTCACTTTGGAGACTGCTCAGGGCTTGGCCTGGTGGGTTTTGAACACCACCAAGGATGGAGATACAAACCATGCTCTGGTCCATGTCCCAGGGCTGCACCACTCTCACAGGGAAACATTTCCGTAGATCCACTGGGAATTTCCCGTGTTGGTCCGTGTGCCCAGGAAAACACCCAGCTCCATCACTCCACAGCACCCCAGGAGCCCTCGCCCATCCCTGCAGATTCCTCTCTTGCTCTCTGCTTCTTCCCTGCCTTCCTTTAGGGTTTCCTCCCTGCCTTTGGGTTTATCCCAGGCATTTAGGGGTCTGGGTTACCCCAGAAGAGGAGGCAGCTAGGGAGCTCTTTACAGCTGGAGAGATACCTTTTCTTCGTGCTAGGAGAAAGTCAGGCGAGCCAGGCAGACAGTTCCCACAGCTTCTCCATGGCAACAGGGCCTCCCAGACATGCACACAGGCAAACAGGCTGAGGGGGCCAGAAGCTTCACAGCCCCTCCACCCAAGCCCCAAACCTCCTCTCATGGGGTTCTCATGGGATCTCACCCCAAAACACCTTCCAAAATAATCACAGCTGGCCAGAGGAGTGTTCCCTCCTTCCACTGGGGAAGGTGCACTGCCCTGAAGCCCAAGCCAGGCAAAGTCTATCCCAGCCAGTGATGGGTTTTGTCCAGAGAAATGCATCACACTTGAAAATCTGGTGTCTCTGCATCCTGTCAAACCAAACAGCACATCTGTGTCCCGTAGAAAACCCAGAACCTCACACCTTATTAGGTCTACGTCTCAGATCAGATTCTGATACTCAAACTTTAAGAAACCATTCCTTTTATGTTTAGAAAAGTATTTTTTTTCTAAACGAGCAAAAACTGTGTAACCTGACAATTTAAATGCAAAAAAGGAGAAATAAGGCAAGCCAAAACCAGTCACAGCAGCAACCTGCAAAAGCGAGAGGCAAACAATAATGAACACTTCTTCAAGCTGGAGAGTCAGAAGTTGGCTGTGGTGCAAGAGAAGCATTCATAGGAGATAAGGTCAGAACAGAAAAACAATGAATATTTTGCATCTGTAGTCAGTGAAGAAAAGCTTGGAGATATTCCTGTGCCAAAAGTCATCTTTATATGGACATGGCATTGGATTTGGCTCATGTTCAAGTGTCAGCAGAAGAAGTTGAGGAATAAATAGCCAAACTAGAGAGTGCATATGCACCAGGCTGAGATGGTTCACCTAAGTGCCCAGTGAGAGCTCAGAGGTGAAACAATTTAATTACTTAATTGTAGCATGGATTCACTGTGTGTAGCAGCTTCACTGTCTGAGAGCTTCAAGGTGACAAATGCAAAGGGCTTGGGGTTAAGACAGACCCTGAAGTCTGAGGTTCCCTCCTGCGCAAAGTAAAAATATCACAAAGAATCTCATTAGTGCAGAGTTGGATACATTTGAAATACAGGGAAGAAAAGAAAGTTGATTTTCCTGGGAAAAAAAAAAAAGGAATGCTATATAAATGTGTTACAGTTCTTTAGCGGGGTCGATAAGTGTGTGCTGTAGCCTGCCTGGGTTTCTAAAGGGTCTGTCACATGGGTTTCTTACAGGAATGCATCTACCATGGGATTAACAGAAAATACTTGAAATAGATAAATTCCTGGTTAAAAGATTCCCAAAGAGCAGCTCTCAATAGGCAGGCTCCTGAGTGGAGGGAAGACTGGAAAGGAGCCCCACAGGGACCTGGGCAGGGCTCTGCTCACTTCAGCATGTTCAGAAATAGTCTTGAAAATGAATTGGGGAAAAAAAAAAGGACAAAGCTTGCAGCTGATGTTAAGTCGTTCAGGGTTATAAATACATGAGACACTGAAGAGTTACACAAGGACCTCATGATAGAGAATAACTCAGCAATAGGTTCCGGACATCCAGAGGAGATAATTACAAAGATAAAGACAGGAGAAAAACAATCCCAACTCCTCAATCACTGAGCTCTGCACTGATCCTTAGCCTAAGATATAGCCTCTTTTTCTTCCAAGTTCAGTTGAACATCATCCTGCTCACCCCAGCTCCATTTGTGCCTCATGCTGGCTCCTGGCTTTGATGGGACTATAAACCTAGGAGAAGGAATTCAGCAGTGTGGTAAGCATAAAACCAGGATAAAGGGGAGTGTTTAATGGCCCATGTGAGATGACTGCTCTTCCTGTGGTCCAAATTGAGACCAGGATTGTTTGTGGTCCCTGCAGAGAACACAGTCAGTCACTCAGCTCCTGGGAAGGGCGAAGTACCAGGGTCAGCAGTGCCAAGGGAGGTGTGGGACCCCTCTCCACAGACATTTCCCAGGGCTCACATCACCACAGCTTAAGCTAAGGTGCAGGTGCTCCTCCAGGAATGTGATGTGCTCAGACCACAGAAGTGGCACAGACAGGACAGGGCAGGGATGTTTTTTTAGCCCCCTGCCCTCTGCTTTCATTTCTCTGCACAAAAAACTGGCCTGTGTTTGTACTGAAGGGGCAAAGCACAAGAACAAAAAGAGAAACTGATGTGCCCACTGTCCTTAAACTCTCTGCCCCAGTTAAGCTCTTTTGACAAGCCACAGCAGCCCTGAGAGCTGGTGATAAACCCACAACACTGAGGCAGGTGGAGGAGCTGATGGAGTTTATTCACACAGCACTGGAAAAGAGTTTGAGGACAATGGCTATGGACAAGTGCCTGGGAAGCTCAAGGTCTCCTGGGTGCCAGAAGGTCACTCAAGTATCACCTCTCCACCTTCCTGCTTGGCCAGTTTAGTTCCTTCAAGATGTTGCTGTTAAATTCATTAAGTTCCAACTTCACTCTAATGAGCCACTGTAAGAAAATAACTTTCCCAACACTGGTATAATTAAAATTAGGCCATGTATCAGTGAAGCAATATCAATAGCTAACAAGCTGGAGTTTGCCAAGAATTACGGTTTTTCTTTGAGTGGATTCATTTGCATAGAGCTCTTCTTACATGGCCAAGCATTTGGCATCAGCAAAGTTTGCTCAAACCCAGTCCCAAAGGTAGTCCCAGCCCCTGGGTGAGCAGTTCTGAACCAGCTGGGATGCAGGGCACTCAGACCCCATGCTGCCCAGCTCACCCCCAGCTATTTTTAGTAAAAGACCTAATCAGTAATTGCCAGGGCTGGGTACAGCCTTTCAGCCCTGCCTTCTGCTACGTGACACGTCCCAGCCCCGAGTGCTGCTGAGGGCAGCACATCTGGGAGGGGAGCACAGCCCCCTGGGGCCCTGAGCACAGGATTACCTGTGCTCAAAGATTAAACCCTCTCCTCCTTCCTCCTCAGCAACTGCATTTTCCCAAGTCTTCTAATTTTGCCAGCATTATGAAGAGGTCAGATGTTGTTTTACCTTATCTGTCTGCTTCCGCACAAGGCAGCAAGGTCCTGGCAGAGCAAGCCAGAGCCAGAGCAGCCCTCCCAAACTGGGGATGTGGAAGGGAAGCTCTGTGCTCAGCTGTGGGTGGAGGATAGGGAAAGCCAGAGCTTTTTATCCCAAATATGGAAAAAAACATTGAAGAAGGTCTTAGGGGCTTACTTCCCACGCATAGTCATAGTCTGGGGGGATTTGAGGGCAGGTGCGCTCTCCTGGGGTGAGAGCAGCAGCCTGTCTCTGGCAGAGAGAGCGTGGCTGGGGGGGCACAGCGTGCTCCTGCTGGGCACAAAGGCCTTTCCAGGCACACACATCTGTGTATTCCTCAAATCCCAGCCCCAGGGCCGCTTCCTCAGCCTCCACTGACCTCCCAGGCTGGATCATCAAGGACGCAGAGCATGAGCAGTTCCGAACTCGGTCAGTAGCAGCAGCCTGTCTTCCCACTGGGAGACTCCCAGGGTAGCACTGGGTCTGCCTGGCTCTGCAAACACAGCCTGAGCAGACTTTGTGTGTTGTTTGGAAAGGTGGAAAAGTGACGAGGCTGGGGACTTGCCACCGTTTTGCAGGGCAGGAGCCTCAGCAGCTTTGTCTGAGCAGACGTTCGAGAGGGGGAGGACAGGCTCCAGCTTGGCACCACTGTGCAACAGCGTCTGGCTGGGCACTGCCTCTCCCTGCTCCCTGCACTGCAGCACCAGCACTGGCACGGCAACACCCCAGTGGGAGGCATCCCACTACTTAAAGAAAATTATGTTGCTGGCCTTTTCATTATGTTGCCCAGCAAATGTTCCCATGAAATATAGGCCTAATTATCTACCCACATTCAGATTACTCTGAGATGCAATTTCCTTCTACTCTGTGGAGTTTGCTCTCCTTCTGTGGATCTCATGATTGAAATACACTCAATTAGTTATTACCCTGCTGGTTGAAATCTTGAGCTGCCATCCTGACAGGGCTGCTCCATCCGAGTCTCGCTGGCCTTACAACAGCCAGGTGACTCCAGGTCACAGGCAAGCCACAAAGATGTCTCAGCACTCAGCCATGCCCATTATTTATTAGATAAATAAACAGCCTTGTCAGGACTGAAGGCTTGAAAGGTGAAATATCAGCATCATGGAATCACTGAGGTTGGAAAAGGCCTCTCAGGTCATCAAGTCCAACCATTCCCCAGCACTGCCAAGGCTACCATCTCCCCAGGTTCCACAACTACACATCTTCTACATCCCTCCAGGGGTGGTGGCTCCACCACTGCTCTGGGCACACCCCAATTAATCAAAGAAAAGACACAGCCTCAGCATGGGTGATTGCTGTGGTGGGTGTCCATCCCTTGGGCAGGATGTTTTCAAAAGCGTGATCCTAAATCTCTGCAAGGGAACTCCCTCTGCCCAGGAGAGGAAGACTCTGGGTGAGACCATGTTTCTGAGTCAGGAGAGATGACAGGAGAGTGAGCATTTCAAGAGCAGCATAAGATTAGATACCTCTTTTTCCCTTAAAATAATCTAGCAGGTGGAGAGAAACAAAAGCAAGGAGCACCAGCTGTACCAGGAAGGAGGATTTGAGCAGGGTGGTAATTTCATTCCTATTGGCTACATCAAATTGACATAAGACAGTCCCTCAGAATAAAATACAATAATTAATAAAACCAATTGATATAACAAAGGAAACAACAATAGGGACACGTCATTTACGGAAAAAACTCCTTAACTCCTCAGAATTCCACAGAATTTTGGAAGCCCTAGTGGAAGGCTCTCTGGAGGTCTTTGCTAGAAATCTGGCACAGCAACTCCTTTTGGCCACACTGAGGCACTTGCTGGATGTTGATTCCTCCCAGGGTGACCTGTTCCCACACTTGACCACCCTCCTGGTGAAGAGAAACTAATTTTTTACCCACCAGCAACAGTTTTACTCCCAGGGATCCCAGGGACTCCTCAGCTGCTGTGGAGGTGCAGGAGCTGGCCCTTACAATGGAAGTTCCTCAAGGCTGGGATCCCAGAAACAGCTCCAGGAACAGATCGGGTGGTAATTGATTGCTCAATGATTCAGTGATTACTCAGTTCTTGCTTCATCCACATCTCAGTATTTCATTGTTTGGCAAAATATCAGCCTGACTTTGTCCTGACATTGGCACCATGCGGCACACAAGTTGAAGTTTGAAGTGACTGCATCATATCTAAGATGGAAGAAAAAATGTTGTGATTATGGGAATGTTTGTGTGACTGTGTCCCTGGAAGCACCTCACTCCCAAAAATCTGCTCCAACCCTACCCTGCACCATGTCCAACCATTGCTGTATCTGAAAGTGCAGAAATGAAACCACTGAAATGAAACACCTGCTAGCAGAAGGGCTTAGACCACCTGTATCAGGGGGAATACAGATACAAGGGGACTACAGAAAACGTCATCTGTCTGGACTTCTGTAAGACCTTTGAGACAGTCCCCCACAATGTCCTTCTGTCTTAATTGGAGAGATATGGACTGAATGGATGGACTGTTCAGTGCATGAACAATTGGTTGGACAGTCACATCCAGAGAGCAGTGGTCAGTGGCTCAATGTCCAGATGGAGATCAGTGACAAGTGGTGCCCCTCAGGGGTCTGTATGGGGCCAGTGCTGGCAAATCTCTTCGTCAGTGACACAAACATTGGTTGCTTCCAGCAGAAGACACCAAGCAGTCGTGGGGTCAGCCACCAAGGGGTGCAGCTGACACACCCAAGAGAAGCTGGAAGAGCTTCTGAGGGCACACCCAAAGAGCTGGAAATGCAGCTCCCACTCTGCACGGAGCCCAGGGCACGGCAGGAAGAGCTCCCTCTGACACGGTGCCTCCGCCTGCTGTGAGGCTGAACAAGGGAGCAGCAGTCGGGCACGTGGGGACTGATCCTGCCCAGAGCAAGGAGCAGAGAGAGAGCAGGGAGAAACATTCAGGGAGGATGACTCAGAACGCTCAGCTGGAGGATGAGGAGGGATGCACACACATCCAGGGCCATCAGCAGCTCCTGGCTGTGGTGAGGGTGTAACAAAATAGGTGCCATCTGCTTCAGCTGAAGCATCACACAAAGGCACAGGCAGTAAAGAGCCTCTAGCTTAGACCTTGTTGGCAAGGAGAACAAATTCCACAATTGCTACCAAAATAGCCCAAGGCACAGAAGAGGAGTGGCCACAGCATGCATTCAGGTTCTGCTGTCCCTGCTCCTGCCCCACTTCCAAGCTCTCCTGTGGAGAGGAAGAAGAGCAGCTCTGAAAGGTTCATAGTGATTCAAAGCAGTGCTGAGTGGGATTTGGCAGTGAGCTTGGGATGGGCAGCAGCTCAATCCATCATTCATTCTGTAGGAAAAGACCTGGATGCTGCTGCAACTCTTCAGTGGAACCAGAGTCCGAAGTGCTGTGACGGTGCAGAACAGGTGAATGTCATGGCACGAGAAACAACAGTAACAGAGCCCTGTGTGGGCTGTGCAGGGCTGGGACAACCCCAGCCTGTGATGCTTCAGGGGAGATTTGGACTGGTTGGAGAGGGCTCAGGGGGAGCACCAGGAGGGGTCAGATGGTGCAAGAGTGCAAGCTGTGAGCAAAGGCTGAAAATGGCACCGGTTCACCCCAGGAAATTGAAGCAACACATTCTGGTTATGTACAAGGCTGAAGGCAGGACTGGGCAGGGAGCAATGGGGTTATACTGTGGTGGGGAAATTCAGGTTCCACCTGAAGAAAAACTGTGTAAGGATTGTGAAGCAGTGGAACAGACTGCCAGGGAGAGCAGTGCAGGTGTAGCCAGGTGGAGCAGAACCTCCCTTGGGGGTCAAGGACAGCACTCAGCACTCCTGGGACATGCCACAGTCACCTAACCCTCCATGGCCTGATAGGACTTGCTGGGCTCTTCATCACTTATGGAACCAGCAGCTTCACAAACCTCATGGAGATGGTGGCAATTCTGAGAATTCGAGGGAAAAAACCTTCTGCAGAGTGGGAAGTCAGCAGTTCTTTCAGTCAAGCTTGCAACAGGGCAGAAAAGCTGATATTGCAGAGTCAAGAAAATGTAAGTTTGGCCGAAAGCCCATCCTGTAAGCTGGTAATCCTGGAAACAGCCATTGGAAGAAAAATGACACTAAATATGATGAGGAAGAAAGGAATAGATACTGATCAATATGCAACAACCACATCAAGCTATGGAGCAGAGCTATTGGTAGAGGAGGGTAAATGGACAGAGGAAAATCCATGTCTGGCAAAGCCACAACCAGTAAAGAGTTGGTCTCTAAATACATTAGAAACAAAAGAAACATTAATGATGTTATAGACTCATTTCATAGACTTAGAAAAGCATAAAAGGATTTTGGTCAGGAGCAACATCAGGTATCTCCAGTCTAAGATCCTGCTTGGAGCAGGACTGATGTCCAAGGGACACTGCCTTGCCCAGAGATTGCCCAGGTGAATTTTGAAGACCTCCAAGCTTGGAGAGGCCCCAGCATTCCTAGATGAGGAGGTTTGCTAGTGACAAGGCCCTCAGTGGGTCCCTTCTGTGTTTGGAAAAACAGGAATGTCAAACGTGAGGGTGATGAAATTGTCTGTGGTCTGATAACAACCCAGAGCATCTCGAGTGCCATCTGTGGGGTTTCTGAGCCAGCAGAGCTGCGTGAGCTGCACCTGAGGGCCCTCGAGCAGGGCACTGAGCAGAGCTGAGCTGCCTCCTCCCCTGCTGAGGGTCTGGAAGCCTGGGAGATGCCAGGTTTGGCAGAATGCTGCCGGGGTGCTCGGCTGCCCCGGTTAACAACTGCTCAGTCCAGCACAGCATATCCACATTGAAAAATGGAGAGGACTCAGAGGATTCAATTAATATAGAATTCAGGGATTAAAAATACACCCCTCAGCATGGTGTAATGGAAAGTGTCTTGTCAAATGAGCTTCAGTTCATCCTTTGAGAAAATTACAAGTTTGTAGATAAAGGTTACCATGTAGCCATTATTTGCTTAGCTTTTGGCAACGAGTTTAACTTAATATCCTATGACACCCTAATTACAAATTTAGCACTATACAATCCCAATAAAGCCCACATTAAATGGATGGAGAGCTGCAAATCCAGCTCCAAAACAAGGACTCGTCAGTGAACAGAGATGATTTAGAGGGATTCTGCCTAAGTCAGTCCCAGCCTGACACTAATCAATGTTTTCATCATTGATTGAGAAATGAGCACAAAACACAGCTGATAAATTATACAGCTGCTGGGAGCAGAAGGACTGGCAGTGAATAATTATGACACAGAAGTTCTACAGAGTGACTGGGATCTTTTCTGTGCACAACCCATTTTCACTTGGCAGTGTTAAAATAGGCCAGCTTTCAAACAGGAATGGAGGAAAGGTTTCATCCAAAAGAGTTGGGAGGAAACATTTCATCCAAAAAAAAGGATGGGAGGAAAAGGTTTCATCTAAAAAAGATGGGATACAAAAAATCTAGATATCATCGGGGAAAGTAAATCAGAGCAGCTGGTTTTGCATCAGCACTGGCCCCAGGTGCAGACTGCAGGCAGAGGATGAGGAAAGCAGGACACTCCTGCAGTGCAATGAATGGTGGGCAGAGGACACCAGAGGTGTCTCCAGGGGACAGCTGAAGGGCCAAAGGAGTCAGACAGGACCCCAGAAAGGAGATGGACAAAGTCCCTGAGCTGCAAACACCCCATGGAGTGCAAGTCATGGGGACAGGCTCCAGCTCGAACCCACTGTCACCTCTGCCTTAGAGCAGCACAGAGACCCTCCACGCATGTCCCTGCAGCACTCCTTGTCCTCATCCTCTCCGTGCCCTCCACAAGCATGACGCTAAAAGAGAAACACTCGCTTTTCCAAGAGGAAAAGAATTGCTTTGCTGAGCTCTTGCTTTGGGCTGGGGTTACATGCCTCTCCCCAACATCAGTTTCTGCCAGTAATTGTTAACATGGAATGAAGGGAAGCTGAGGGGCTTTTCTGAGGGCCAGGTGAGGAGGCTGGAAATGAGACCTCCCAGGCCCACAGAAGGGTCTGTGCAAGGAGAAGGGGCCCACCTGCCGGGTGACTTGCACTGATTTACACACCGTCAGCAGAGAGACGTTTTCTCCTCTGGATTCTGCACTTGCAGCCCCAGAGGGGCCTTTCCATCACCTGCTCCTCCTCCAGCCTGGCCCCAGCAGCCCAGGGCCCGGTGACCCTCTGGTGGCCACAGCCGGACCCGCCAGGCGGTGGCCCCGCAGCTGCTGGGGAAGCTCTCAGCTCGCCGGTATTTTTAGCTCTGCCCACGACATCGCTGGAGTTCACGGCGTGACCTACTTTGGGAAGGCAGAGCTCTCGCCCCACTGGGTCCCCACGTGCTGGGAAGATGCTGCCAGCCCCAGGAACAGCCCCCCCAGAGCACCCTGTGCCCAGCATGTGGTGCTTGGCTCCCCATGGATCCACACAGAAGGCAGGGCAGATTTTGGGGAGGAGGAGGGTCCTGTGGGAGGCAAGGCTGTCTGCAGCAGGGACATGTGCAGGGCTCCCAGGTGGGTGCTGCTCTGCAGGGACTCAACAGCCTTTTGCTTGGGCTCTGCATTTCCATATTTCCCTTGCCTCGGATAAAATCAGCAGCTCCCAGATGGGCACGGGCACAGCCTGGATTTGGGTCCCCAAGGGAGGTATCCTCAATAACTCAGCTTTCCAGTGGGCCAAACTGTGTAGCCAGCCCAGCTGGGCCTTATGGAGCCCCCACATTGACTCTGGTGATCATAAAATCACAGAATGAGTTGAAAGGTGCTTAAAGCATCTCATTGTCTTGGGCAGGGACACCTCCCATTACACCAGGTTGCCTCAAGCCCCATCCAGCCTGGCCTTGGACACTTCCAGGGATGGGGAGTGGAGCTGATGGGATGTGTGGTTCATGCCCAGGCTCTGGTGTCCACCCTGCCCACAGCTCCATCAGGGGCCGGGCTCATTCCCAGTGTCACTGGGTAGCTGATGAATCTGTCCTGACCTTCTCTTTTGGGCACTTGGAAAAACTCTTTCCTGACACTTGGAGTTCACGACAAGGTTTGCTGCTTGCAGAAGAGCTCCAGAAAGAGACACACTCACTCCAAAAACCCCTGCAAAGTTCAGCTCTCCCCTCTGCTTTCAGGACCAAAATCTCCTTCAGCACCAGGTACATCTCCCAGCACGAGTCTCGGGGGTGGCTGTGGCTGCCTGGGCTGCACAGCCCCGTGTCAGCACTCGTGGCTGCAGTCCAGGCACCGATCCACGAGGCTGGCACAACCTCCTCCTTGCCAGCTCTTTCCTGCCTCATTACCCCTGAAATCCCAGGGGTCCATCGCTTTGCCAGCCTAGCTCTAGAAGCTTTTCTGAACTTTGCTGTGTTAAAAGCTTTCTATTTCCAGCAAGGGTGCAAGTGGAGGGGAGAGATTTTACAGCTACTGGGTGACAGTGCTGGGGATGAGCCATGGGGCAGTGGTTTCAGGGTGAGAAGAGGAGAGAGAGGCAGAGAAGTCACCCATTAGCCACTTCCAGGTAATGCAGACCCTAACTGGGGAGAGGAACAGCAGCAACAACCTGGTCACACACTGGGGGAGCAGATCCACAGCAGTGGGAGATGGGAGTGCTCCAAGACAGGACTGAGAACAATGATGCCAAGAACAACGGAGCTGACACACGTGTCCTCCCCTGATTCATCCAACCACGCAAGGGCCAACACCCCGTACAGGCTGGGCACATTCTCATTCCAAATGCAGAAGCAGCCCTTCTGGCAGTGGCAGTGATCAGCTGAAACCTTCCCCCGAGAGCCCGTGGCTCGAGGCAGCCGTTGGTCACTGTGAGGAAGGAGGGTTTGGCAGCTCAGCCCAGGCAGAGCTGGACACTCATGTGCCAGAGGGAGCAGAACCTCGCACTGGATGCAAACACAGCCACAGGCTGTGCCACAGAGCACCTCACTGTGCCTCCCTGGCTCCAGAGCACCCTGCAAGGGCAAACAGGGCATTTGGGGTCACCTGTGACCCCCACGCAGCAGCAACGTGCTCGAGCACAGGCACAGCTCAGAGCTCGCCCCAGGTCAGGGCTGCCTGAGCTGCACCAGCCTTGCTCGACACATCCCCCTGGGGCTGTGCATCACATCCAATGTGCCTTATCCAAGGAAAAAATGTGTCATTTACGGTACATTTAAAATTAAAGCACATTTGGTGTTCTTGCTGATCCCAAATTGCCCCCTGCACGTGTGCTGCAGGGGGGAGCTGTGTGCCCGCGGCCCTGCTGAGCCTCCCTCCCTGGCAGCCACACTGCCAGGGACAAATTCCCAAAAATAAGGATTTCCAGCAGCACTGCCAGCATTTGTACCTCACCAGTACTGACCCCTGCCTGGTGCCAGGGGGCTCTGTGCCATCCAGGGCTCAGCACAATTCTCTCTGGAGGGCATGATGGACACAAACGTAGCTCCTTATGGATAAACCCCTGCCTCTCCAGGGCTGGGGGCCCAGCTGCTTCCTGGTGGGAAGCTCATTCCTGTCCATAACCCCTGAGTGCATAAGGCTTAATTAAAAGCTGTCCCTGCTGATGTTGGTGGCAGCAGTGGGTGGTGACTGTGGCTCTGCCATGTGCAGATGCCATGTCTGAGCTAAGTGAAGCTTGGGCCACAGGCGCCTTCCCAGCATTTGGAATGCTGCTCCTGCTGCCTGCAAGGAACCTCCAGGAACCATCCTGGCACACTCAGCTGGGTATTTATGGTATATTCTCTTCTAAAACCCAAATTAGGGCCGCTAGGAAAAAGAGGGTCACACCCTCCGTGACCTGAGGAGGGGGCAGGGACAAAGAGCACAAACACAAACCCCACCAGTCCTAATGGGAGCAGAGCTAGCCATCAGCTGGGAAGTGATATTTATGGGAGTCAAACAAAACATCCCAAAATTCTGTTCATCAACGACCACCTTACCAGTGCCAGTGCCTCCTGCCACTGTCCCACGCTGAAAGCTGGCACCCCATGGCTGTCTTTTGGGGGGGCTCTTGGGAGAGTGGCAGTGGCAGGTGCCAGTCCTGCCACGTGGAGCCCTGGAGGGAGAGGAAAATATTTGCCATGTATTTCTTGTTTGCTGATTTTCTCACCAGCTCTTGCAGCGACAGCGAGTGGAACCCAGCGGCGGAGCCAAGCCCCCACACCTCGACAGCTCAGACACAGCCCTGGGGCGGCTCACAGCGAAAATCACACCTTGGGGGAGGTCAGGGAGCACGAGGAAATAGGATGAGGTTAATTTGGGAGCAACACACAGGGAGAATGATGTCTGCCAGGGAAGGAGCATTGCTGGGCCCCACCACAGCCTGGCTGCTCCTGCCTGTGCAGCAGAGCCCGAAGGGGCTGCATGGACACATCGGCCCCACACAGGGACAGAAACCTGAGAAGCCACAGTAGGAACTGTCACAACCAGCTGGGCATAAGCCAGAGCCCCACTGCTCAGATCAAAACTCTCCCCCAGCCTGGGCAGGGCTTCCTGGAGGGCTTGGACAGGTGCTTCCAGCTGCCACGTGTTCCTTCTTTCTAATTCCCACTGCAGATTCTCTAGGAGCTCATGTGGCTGCTTTAAGGAAGCAGCTGAGTTTGTTGCTTGTACGGAGCCCCAGGGTGTCCTGGGGACAGGAGTGCCACTGCCACCAACTCTTGGTGGGGACAACCCCAAACAGCCTCCCTCCTCCATGGCATCCCCTCTTCAGAGGGAGCCTGCTTCCCAAATCCCTGCCTTGAGTGCCCTCAGTGCAGCAGCCCGGGTCACTGCAGAGCCTGGGGGTGTTCCCCCACTCTGGCTGCTTGCAGGGGCTCAGCCCAGGCCCCCAAGCAGGATGGGGCTGTGAATCCATCCCTGGGACACATTTCTGAAAGCTCAGTCAAGGCTTTACTCCCACCAGATGTGTTACCAAGAGGTTTTGAGTGGAACATTCCCAGTGCAGCTCCTGCTCATGGCTGCAGCTCCTCAGGACCTTGCTCTGACCCTGCTGCCTCCGGGCTGGCACTGGCTGGCATCAGATTTGTTGTGGGAACAAGCTCTGTGTCCTCCTCACCCACCATGAAACCTCAGCAACTGCTTCAGCTCCTCCAGCAAAGAGAAGTTCATCCAACTTCTGGTCAGATTTCACATTTATATAGGGGATGCCACACACCCATAAAGAAACTGCAGGGTGGCTTCCAGGTGAAGCCTGCACCTGGCCCGGGCCAGGAGAGAGGGGACAGGAGCCTCAGGCTCTTCCAACCACCCTCCTCCCACAGCATTTCCAGCAAAGCAGAGCCTGCGGGACAAAGGGGTGATGCAGCACTGGCTCCTTGGGGCAGGGCTGCTGTTCACATGGGCAGGGATTGATTAAAACCTCCTGACATGGAATTGCACACAATGGTCAGTGGGTGCCCCTGGGTGTAGGAGCAGCATGGGGCAGACTCACCTCTGGGACCTCTGGGACCTCTGGGACCTCTGGGACCTCTGGGACCTCTGGGATCCAGGCAGGACCCAGCCAGCAGCAAAGCAATATGGAAAAAACCAATTTTGCTTTTAGATTTGCCCCATTATGGGTTTACATTCCTTGGCATGGAAGAACAGGTTGGTTTAATGTCCAGGGCTCAGCTACGGAAGATGCAGCAGGGAGGAAAAACATGATCAATTATTTAGGAGAGACTTTCAGTCTCACATCAGAGGTTCATCTCCTGAATTCATACATCTGAACTAAGTGCTCTTTCCCCCTGGTACAGGGCACAAAGCAAATAGAGAGGTTCTAATTAGCAGACTCAGCAGCCTAATATTTGTCTGTTTTCTGTGACTCCTTCAATGAGCCCAGCAGATCCCACCCAAGCTCCAGGAGCACATCTGGCTGCCAGGATGTTTGTAGGGAACATACACAGCTTGGGAATAAATTACCTGTTTGAACAGAGGGAAACAGCTCTCCTGGAACAAGAACAGCTGGGTTCAGGCTGACAGAGCTCTCATTCTTCTGCACAATAACCCCAGGTGCCTGTTCTGCCCCAGCCGGGGGATGCCCTGGGCAGAGGGAACACATGGAATCAGCTCCTGCTCCAGCAGCACAGCAGAGGGCTCTGACAAACAGTCTGTCCATTGCCAGGGGGTTGGATCCAACCTCTGCTGAAGGCACTTGTGATTTTGGCTTTATCCTTTGGAGGCAGATGGCCCAGGATGGGCTTGGTAAGGGCAGCCAGAGGACCTCGGTCAGCTCTGGGGTTTGTGCTCTGGTTCTAATGCCCATTTTCCAGGGAGAGGTTCCTGGAGTGTAACCACCTATAAACACAGACACTGAAGGGCCTCACGTCTGGTTCGCCAATCCCTTACAAAAAACCCCAAATCTCTGAATTGTGCTGCTGCTGCTGCTGCTGCATGAGATGTTTGCCCAGAGCAGATCTGCTGGAAGGTGGACACTCAACCTGCACTGACCTGTGCTCACCTGTGCTCACTTCCAGGCTTGGTCCCAGCTTAGAGCCCTTCCCATACCCAGCACCACCATCCTGTAACCAGCCCCAAAAGAAATGCAATCTCTCCAGCTCCACAGGCAGCCTGTGCCTCCACAGAAGCCCCTGGCTGCTCTACCTTCATTCACTTCTGGAGCCATTTTAAAGTTTTCTTTGTAAGAACAAATTCTTTGCCGTATCAGAGAAAAGCCTCCAGTGACTGCAACACATTCTGCACAACTGCATCAACCAAAATCTGCATCAAAGGTCTGGATGATCCTTGCAGAGAAGTTTTCCAACTGCTTCCATTGCTGCTGGATGGGCCTAGGGCCAGATGGAGACGCAGCCAGGCTGGGTGGTCTCACCAGAGAATAAAACACTGACCTGGGGCTCTAACACTTGAAAATAACATTTTGTGTAAGAGGATGTTGGGGGTTAGATTTGTTTCTTTTTTACTTACCGACTTTTTTCCCCTAAGTTGCTAGGAGACTAACTACTGGGTACTTACAGGTACTTCAGCAGAACAAAATGGCCAAAGGAGAGGCGGGTAGCACCTGGCTACACTTCCTTTGTCTCTGGGGGTTTCTGTCCGAGGGGGAAGACACCGCGAGTTTGGGGGCAGGCAGAGGACGGGGCTGGGGGCAGCTGCGCTCTCTCCGCGTGGGAAGGAGCTCGGGCCGGCTGCTGCTGACTGCGGGGAGGATTCAGTCACCACCAGCAGGATTCACCGGGGAGGATCCACTGTCACCACCAGCAGGATTCACCGGGGAGGATTCAGTCACCACCCGCAGGATTCACCGGGGGGGAGCCACTGTCACCACCCGCCGGCTCC
>WAAE01003217.1:270021-420902 GCA_013400495.1 Nicator chloris
GGGAGGATTCACTGTCACCACCAGCAGGATTCACCGGGGAGGATTCACTGTCACCACCAGGGTCCGGGCCCGCCTAGGGATGGATGTGCCACCATCTGTCCGTGTGTCCGGGAGTTCTGAGCTCGCCCCCGCCGCTCCCTGGGCTCCGCTCTGGGTCTTTGCCCGCTGAGCCCGTCCCTGCCGGGACTCCCGCAGGTCCCGCCGCCCCCGCGGAGCTTCGGGCACATCTCATCCCAGAAATCTGGGAGTTCTGCTCTTTCCCCCGTTCCAGCTCGGTGCTCTCAGAGCCCTGCAGGGGCACCGAGATCAGACTGCCCCCGGCTTTGTGAGGCAAAGCCCTCGAGGTTCCTGGTTCTGTTTTGTTGTTGATGAAATAGTTGTTGTTGATTGTTTTGTTTTGTTATACATACCAGTAAAGAACTGCTATTCCTCTCCCCACATCTTTGCCTGAGAGCCCCTTAATTTCAAAATTATAATAATTTGGAGGGAGGGTGTGGGAATAGATTTTGTTTTCTTGTGTCTCTTGCTTATTACTTGTATGATACAGACAAATAATAAATCCTAAGTCTGCAAACTAAAGTCCCATCCTGTTTTAAGACCCAGATCAATCCAGCAGGAGGGGGTTTGAACTCTCCATTCCAAGGGAGGCTCTGGCTTTCCCTGGCAGACACCTGTCTTTCCAAACCAAGATAGAGGAGCAGCCTCCCTGGGCACAGGCTGCACATTCATGAACGTCTCATCCCTGGAATTGTCCAGGGCCAGGCTGGACAGGGCTTGGGGCAACCTGGGACAGTGGGAGGTGTCCCTGCCCATGGCAGGGGGTGGGCCAGGATGGGCTGTCCGTTCCCACCCAAACCAGTCTGGGACTCTGTGACAGAGGAAAACATGACACAGAGCAGGCAGAGTACAGTGTGCCAGGAGAGGAGGTTAAACGCAGAGAAGAGGCCACAAGTCACAGCTTTTACAACCCCCAGTCCTCACCAAACACGTTTCTGGCCTTAGGGTGCTGCCCTGCTCTGGTGATGCCTGGAGGGCCAGGAGAGCTGAGGGAAGGAGGCAGCTTTGGGGTGTCCTCAGTGCTCTGGCTGGGTGACAAATCCCTTCCAGGCAACAACACCTGCAGCTGGAGCTGAGCTGCAGTTTCCATAAAGCTTGGTTATGCAGCCATTGCCAATGACAGATGTGACATAAGCTGAGCAAGCACCTGGGGATGTTTGGACAGGGTCCAGCTGCCACCAACAGCTCCAGCCCTGGGGACAGAGCACTGGAGATTTCCCGGTGCCTGACAACACCTGGAGTGACTCCTGCTGGGGTGAGCAGCTGGGAACTGTGTATGTTCCTTTGCAAATCTGATATAAGCAAAGTCAAGTTGGACTCTCAGTTGTTGACAGCTTTTCTCTTTGTAGGACCTGATGCAAAGAAATAGACATTTCAGTCCAGCAAAATAACTTTATTTCAACAGGGCAAGTGCAGCCAAGTGGTGATTCCAGAGTTGCCTGGCAAGTGTCAGCTCCATGATCCATGAGTAAATGTCCTGCTGATGACTCAAGGATCCAGGCTTTATGGTCACCCCTCACAACAATTTCTTAGGTTTAGATTTCAAGTGAAATACATTCAGATTTGCTCCTGTCAGAGCATTGCTCACCAGTACATGGTTGGAAGTCACTGAGGAGTTAATTACACAGTTACCTGATTCATATGAAAAGAAAGCAACAGCTGCAACCCACAAACCCCTCCCTGTCTCCAGTGCTGCTGCTCGGAGCCTTCCCAGCACCTTGCAGGGGAAGGTCCCTGGCATTCTTTAGGCCCTTGCAGTAAAAACAGCAGCAAAAATCCAGGCAGCTTTGAACTGCACATTTCTCCTCTGCCGGTCTGTGACCAGTAACTGCTGCTCCTGGCACCTGGAGGAAGGAGCAGGGGCCACAGCAGCCCCCTGTCCCCAGAGCTCCAAAGGGCCTCGGGCACGGTGCAGGTTGTGCTGAGGGCCCGGCCCTGGCTGGAGAAGGATGAACTCCGGCTTCATTCATCTGGGCGTTGCTTTGGTTTGGTGAAGTTCAAATAAATAAACGGGGCTGCTGTGTCAGAAGGATGGGCTGTGGCTCCCAGCTGGCAGCTCGGCCTCTCCTGAGCTCTACCCCGGCTCTCCCGTGCTGCTGGCCTGGCCCTCCCTGCTGGGCACATTCCTGCGCTTCCTCAGCTGCATCTCTTCATCCTGCAGGAGAGAAGGGAGCACAAACCGAAACTTCAGCGTCCTCTCTGAGCTGGATAAAACCTGTCCTCTTCACCTCCTTTTCAGGCAAGGCCAGCAAACAGAACCCTCATCACTCCAGCTCCTCTCTCACAACACTGACACCATCTGAAACCCTCACGTGGGCCCTTCCCAATCCATCCTCATGTTCCCACTGAGGAACTGTTCATGACTAACACAGCAGGCACCTTTTAAACCCTGCTGCAGTCAGAGCAGCAGGGATGTGACCTGAGCTGTGCTGCTCAGCGTGGGGGTCACACCACAGCACACTGGGTCTCACAGTGCACAGTGACCTCAGGGTGGGCCTGCTGTCCCACAGAATCAAACCCCTGTGGCTGGAAGGGACCTCTGGAAGGTAAATCCACTCATCTGCTCTCAGCATGGCTCACTCAAGAGCTGGGTGGAGCCGGTTCTTCAGGGGTTTGCTTTTCAAGTATCTACAAGGCTGGAGTTTCCACCTCTCCCTGCACAGCCCAGGCTGGGTGTCAGCTGTGTGTACAGGGCAGTATTTCCCACTGGCCCCAGGGAGGGTTTCCTTCAGCACAAATTGTGCCTGTCCCCTCTTGGCTTTTTGCTGGGCATCTTCTCCACAACCACCTTCTTCTCCACAACCACCTTCTCCCTACCCACCCTGCAGGCAGCTGGCAGACCCTCCCTCCAGCTCCTCTCCTCCAAGCTGGAGGAAGCAGCTCCCTCAGCCTCTCCAGCCCTGATCCACCTCACGAGCAAACCCACAGAGCTGCAGGACCAGGATTCACCTGTGCCCAGGTTTTGCCACACGTGGCAGGGACTGACTGAGGAGGGGGATGTGCCATTTCGTGTCTGTACTAACAAGAAGTCATTCTGCACAGTCCTCCTCAGGCAGTCCCTCCCAGATCCTTCTGTCAGCATCATTCCCAGTACATCCACCTCACACCACTCAGCCAGGACTCAACAATCAGCAGCCACTGCCTGTTCCAGTACGGCTCGTACCGAGTCAGAGTCCTCCTCAACCTGGTTGCTTATGAAATCGAGATAATCATCCTTCTGGTTGTCCAGAACTTCTTCCTCGTACTCAGTCTGGTAGTCTGACTCATCTGAAGAGAGAAGAGACAAAGCACAGGGTTTAACTGCCAGGCAGAGAGGCAGAGGAAGCTGGGAGAGGAATGATTGCCCCTGTCACTGAGCATGGGCAGGACAGGGCCAGCAGCTCTCTGCAGCTCAGTGAACTGGCACTGCTCACACACAGAGCTCAGCTCCCCAGCACATAAAAACAAACCATGTCCTCTCTGTCAGTTGGTGTCCTGGAGGCCTCCAGAATCCAAGGAACCACAGCACAGCAGCCCTGACCAACTGTCCAGGTCACTGTGGTGGGTGCCAGCTCCCAGCCTGAGGGACACAGACTCTGGTTTTAGGGGGATGCTCCCTGGGGAGTGCCCTTCACAGCACAGCTGCTGTTTTCCACCCCTCAGCCCAAGCAGACCTGTGAGACACCTTCAGAAGCCTTTGAGCTGCCACCCCAAACCCCCTGGGCACAATGGGAACAGAACCAGGCTTAGGGTGAGCGCTGCCTGCTGTGGAGCTGATAACTGAGTGTCTCACAATCTCTGTTCCACAGGGGACGGTGACATTTACATTCTCTTCCTCTCTGCAGAGGACAATCACTTGCTTCCTCCAGTAATCCAGCAGATTAACATAATTTAGGGAGTCTCAAGAGCTGTGCACAGCAGCAGGACATGCAAGGAAGGCCCCAGTCCCAGCCTGTTCCCATGGAAAGAGGACACATCAGTGCAGAGCCAACGCCTCTCCCAGCGTCTGGAGATCACCTGGAGGATCTGCAGAACAGGCAGCAGGAGCAGGACTTGATGGGACATTGGGCAGGAATTGTTCCCTGGAGGGTGGGCAGGCCCTGGCACAGGGTGCCCAGAGCAGCTGTGGCTGCCCCTGGATCCCTGGCAGTGCCCAAGGCCAGGCTGGACACTGGGGCTTGGAGCAGCCTGGGACAGTGGGAGGTGTCCCTGCCCATGGCAGGGGGGGAGAAGTGGATGAGCTTTAAGGTTCCTCCCAACTCAAACCCTTTTATGACTCCACTGCAGCCAGGGCTGACTCCCCACAGCCACTGCAGGAATGTGCTGGGCTGGCCGGGCCATCGATGGCCCCAGGTCACCCCCAGGTCACCCCCAGTGCACCAGCAGCCCCTGCAGAGCCTGTCCCAGCCACATGTGACACCAGGGCATGTGGGCAGCGAGGCAGAGCCTGTGGCAGGCAGCACCTTCCTCTGCTGGCACCCAGACCTTCAGGATGCAGCTTAAGGCGTGAAAATGCCATTTGATTGTTGTCATTAAATCCCGTCTGTGTCCCGCCGGCTCTTCTGCCCCTTTCCCGAGTTCCAGTGTGCTCTGGAGCAATACCTGGGATGCAGCCCACTGGTGAAGAGAGGGGCTCCTGTTTAAACCAGATCCTTGATAAAGTTTTTCTCCTGGGAGCAGTCAACAGCATCTGCTCCACGCTGCAGACAACAGCACAGTCTGTTCCACAGCCCTTTCTCCTAGCACATAACTACAACCAACTGCCAGAACAATGGAATGAAAGACATTTGGTCGTTTTTATTTTCATTATTTTTAGTTTGGGGTTTTTTTACTGTGAATTAGAGAATAGTTGTTAGATTTTACTAAAAACACTAATGATAATCTTCAATAAAATACACCAGAGAAACCAGAAACTCATGTGAACAGCAACAGACACCACAAACAACAGTTTGGAGTTTATACCTCCAATAAAACCAGCTGCCATCAGGACTAAACTCCTCGATTTTCCCAGCACTATTCAGCATTTAACAGGTCTTTCTACAGACACAGAACCAAGAGCCACCCTTCTCACATCCTCCACACAGCAGGTCTGGGTGCTGGAGAGGAAAAAGGAGAACAGGAGATGGCCCTGCTGTCCCAAAACATCACCTTCCATCAAGGTTGAGGCTCACAGTGACTTCTGTTTGTCACAGTGACAAAATGTCCCAGAAGCACCAAGCAGGACCAAGGCTTTGCTGCTCTGCTCACCTCACCACCACCCAAAGAGCACAGCCTGAATTCCAGCCAGCCAAGAGGAAATTCCACCATGGAAAGGTCCCCAAGCCTTCCCTGCAGGAAGGGCACATTTCCCCACCCAGAGATCTGCCCTGTGCTTCTGCAGCTGCTGGTGTTCCTCTGCTTTGTGCCTGATCCCTGCAGGGAACCCCCAGCTGGAGACAACTGTGGTGTGGCTGGAGGGGCTCCTGCAGAGGCACTGCCAGGCCTCGGGGTGAATCAGCAACTGGAAGCCCAGCACAGCCTCAGCTGCATTAGTGCTGCTTCAGAAAAGTTCTTTTAAAGCAGAGGTGGCCTGGTGCCTGCCAATTGTGCCCCTTGAGAGGGGCTGGGATGTCTCCTGCTTCAGCTGAATGGCAAACACAAGCATTTGACACCACCATTAACATTTCTCTTCCACAAATCCTTTTATCCAAATGACCAAGTGCTTCATCTCCTGGGCTCAGCAATCCCTCCCAGGGGGGAGCCTGAGCAGGGATGTGACAGAGCCAGCCCTGGAGAGTGGCACCTGAGCTCCCCTGGCCACAGCCACAGCTCTGTGAATCCAGATCACAGCTGGGCAGAGGGATGATCCTGGCTGAGGGAATGGGAACAGGCACCCAACACTGCTGGGAAATGAGACAGCTGTGCCCCAGAACTCTGGTACTCAGGTCCCTCTGCTCAGCCCTGCCTGAGGGACAGGCTCTCTTCTTAAAAAGATTTTAATGGTTTTGGTCACTGCTCTCAGAGTGCTCAAGAGAGGAGAAGAAATTCCCCTGCCTTTTGCCCACAAAGCCCACACAGCTCCTGCCCCATCCAGGCCTCTCACCCTCTGTGCTGACCCTTCCCCATCCACCAGAACTTGAGCCTTTCCTTTTGCTTTCTTTAGAACAAAATTATTGACAGAATTTCCTCAGCCAGCCTGAGACCTGCAGTGTGCTGTCAGAACAGGCAGAGCCTTTCTCAGTCTCTGTGATCCAAGACTCAGGAAGGGATTTCCAGGGAGAGCAAAGGTGACAGTGCAGGGTCACAGCCAGGCCACCAAGCAGCTCCCTGTCCCCTCCCCTACGCAGGTCACAAGCCTCAGAGCCCCTTCACCCCCTAGCAGAGCAATGCCAGAGCTCACCAGCCTCGAGGAGCCACTTGATGGCCACGAGGCCATTGCAGGGAGGTGTCACCCTCCCCCTGAGCTCACCTCACCACAGAGCTTCCCCCTCAGCTCTTTAGCAAAAGTCTCATGCACAGAGGACACGAAGGAGTGTCACTGCTGTCACTGCCACCCAAACATGGGCAGGGTCCCTGCAGCCACGTGGAGCCACCCACGGCAGGAACACAAAGGATCCTTCCCAGCACAGTGCCCACGTGCACGACTCTGCTGCCACCCCATCCTCCCCCAGCCCCTCCAGCCACGGGATTTCAGCATCCCTGAGGAGCACGTGGCCCCTGCCCATCCCACCCCATTGCCAGCAGCCCCTGCACTGGCCCTCCTCAGCCCAGAACGTGCCTTGTCCATTTGCCACGCTCCCATCCACAGCCTCACTCAGCACAAAGCAGGAGCCTAACGGGGAATAATCAGGAACTGTGTAAAGGAGGAGGATCTGTCCCAGTGCTCTGCTTAAATCTCAGCAAGTCTCAGTGCCTGAGCCTTAAATAACCACATACCATGAACTCTTCACTCTTATTCACAATGGCTGCTTCAAGCACATTTGATTAATATTTTCTTCATAAGGCATATGATTGTAATTAGCATTTCAAATTACCACAGGGACATCTCTACAAACAGTCACAGATGGGAGCACTGCTAACTTTAGCTTTTCCTCTGCAGGAACAAGAATCAGGAGGAGGGGAAGAGACTGTTTAGGAAGAGCTCCAGCCCTGGTGACACACTCAGGGGTTTGAGGCCTGCAAGGCTCTGATCCTTTTGGATCTGGAAGCTCCATAAAGCGGGAGCAGCTCTGCAGGGCGGGGCCATCACGGGGCACAGAGCACCTTTGTGTCACCATGCAGGAGCTGGAACCTGCTCCTCATCAGTTCACTGCTGCTCCCACAACAGCAGCACACAAGAAGCAGTGGAGCCAGTGAGTCACTCCTGATCCTACTCCCGACAGCAGGGAAAACATCCTTGGGGCAGGGCTTTAACTCAGCCTCCCCCCAGCCCAACATGGGCTGAGGATGGAGCCAGCAGAGGGCACGGGACAGCCCGAGGGGATGGGAGCTGAGTTGCCACTTGTGTTCCTTCCCTCGGATGAGGCTCGAGCAGGGATAACTCCCCCCTGGGAGCACAGCAGGAGAGGCTGACAGCAGCTGCCTGGCCGCGGCGAGGACACACCAACCGATCCCTCTGTCCCCGAGGAGGTGGCAGGAGGGGGACACAGAGGCTCTGGGCTCTGAGGGGAGCAGGGAACGGCCCCCCGTGGCTGGCAGTGCCCAGCAGGCCCTCCCTGGGCACAGGGAGGAGGCAGCAGAGCAGGAGCTGTCCCCCCTCGGGCCCCGCTCACCGTCTGCCAGCGGGGCCTTGACGGGCTCGATGCGCGACACGATCTCCGCCAGGTCTGTGAAGGACGTGCTGGGACACGTCACGTTCTGCAACACAGGGAGAAGGGCAAGGTTTGTCAGCAAACAGACACAGAAAATCCAAACGAATCGAGACTGTAGAAAAATGGTATTGGACAAAGCTCCAGACGCACCAGTTCTCCACAGCTGCCCCCTCCAAAGCCATTACTCAGCAGTGAGAAATCTCAGAAGAGCTCTCCTGAGGTAGGTGTGGTGCCAGAGATGGGATCCCCAACAGGGGGACGTGCTCTGAACGGCTCTTTTTCCACCCATACAACAAGAAGCCTTATTAAAAATTTAGCAAGCTACAGAAAAGACCCCAGAGACAAGCACAGGAGGGGCTGTCCCTGGCATGCACAGAGCTCACCCCATGTGTTTTTCTCCATCAATGTCCCGTTACAAGAGGGACTGGCTGGGCCAGGTGCAGCCCCCAGAGAGCTTCTGCTTTGCCTTGAGAGAAGGTGACCAGGTGGGACACACACATGGCCCAGCCCTCAGAGAGGCTGCAGGGACAGGGGGGCACCGGGGTGACCAGGACCCCCGGGGCACCCCTAAAAACCCCAGAGCTGGAGGTGCTGCAGTGAGCAAGAGTCTGCAGGGACATTTCCCACTGCAATTCCTCTCTCCAATAAACCCTTGTTATTTTCACTCTGTCTCACCAAGCAGTGGGCTCTGTCCTCTATTTTGAGAAGTTCTTGCTCCAGTCTCTCCTCTCAGAAATCCCAACTTTGGCATTTAAGAGGCCCCTTGGGCTTCCTGCAGCCCCATCTCCCTCTTTGGGGCTGGGCACAAGGTAACCAGGTGGACACCTGAACACCTCTCATCTTTTTTAAAACCCAGTGAGTTTAATGAACACAGTAACAACCCCAACCCAGAGGAAAGGGATGGGGGAGAGCTGGCAGAGGGAACTGGGCTGCCAGGAATTGCTGTGACAGTTGTCTTCCCAAACACCCAGACCTGCCCATGTGCTCCCAGCCAGGGCAGCTTCCTAACACAGGGTTTTGGGAAGAATCCTTTGCTCTTCTGGCAAGAACACTGACCCTGTGAATCACACAACCCCTGTGGGGTCACAGCAGCAGCCCATTGCTGCTGCAGCAAAGTGCTCTCAGTTGACCTTTCATCTGTAGCTGATTTTGATGTAATTTAGAACAGCCACAGCACAGAGCAGATCCAGGACAAGCAACGGGGGCAGAGGAAAGCCTGGAGGGAATGAAAAGGTACCTGTATGAAATGGAACAGCAGTAGCTCAGGACACACACCTTAAAATATAAAGTTGGGAAACTCATTGTGACTGTTAAGGAACTGCTGGAAAGGATGAGTCAGCCCAGGCTCACTTTGAACATCCAACCTGAATGTTCCCAGTGCAGCATTTGCAGGAAGCTCTTTCTCAGGACAGGGAAGAAAAGCTCCTTGACAGCTCCAGTCTGTGCCACGTGACTCAGTGAGGGACACGAGCACCCTGTGGCCACCACACAGACACAGCCACATCCTGGAGCCCCAAACCACGAGGATGAGGTGGCTGCACAGAGCAGTGCCAGGCTGGCCCTGGGAGCAGGCAGGGACAGGCTTGGGATGGGATCCAAGTCCAGGGCTCTGCCCGAACAGCTGAACAAAATCCTGCAGGGCCCAGCACCAAAGAGTGCCCCAGGAAAACCATCAGCAGGTCCTGTGGTGAGGATGGATGGGAATGAAGTGTGACTGGATCCTCAGAAGCATCTGTTCCCCAGCTGAGCCCCAGGCCAGCCTGTCTGAGGGCACCTGGGGACGCAGCTGCACCCAAAGCCTCAGCACCAGGACTGGAAAGCCACTGGTGGGAAACCAGGTGTCTTCCCACACTCATTTCGTGCTTTACAAACAGGAGTTTCATGTTTAAGTGCTTCCTCTCACTACTTTTAAGGACAAAATCACCCTCCCATCTGATAACACAAATGAAAGAAGTGTCTCAGATCCACCTGAAACCTACTCTCAAACCTCTCTGGTTTTTTTTTTCCAAGGAGGAAAGTTTTCTCTTTGGTAAAATCTTTATGAAATAAATTAGAGGAGAAAGACAGTTACTATTGCAGTCTGCTGGATTATATTTAGCTTTGACTATGAACAACACCTCAATAGACAAAACTTCCCCAAGCAGATCCAATTAATGGTGCTGCACCTTTCCATACTGGGGAAGAGGAAGGGCTGCTCAAAGTAAAGTTTATGTAAGGTTCCTGTTGTTTGTGTCTTCAGTATTTGCATTGTGGAGACGAGATAAACAGGGACTAAATGATCAAAGACAAGGAGAAGCATCTAAATTATTAAATATCTGGATTTTTAAATAAAATTGCAATGCTCACAACATGGAAATGAGACGATAAGAAATGGCACTCAGCTCTCAGATGTTGAACACTCCAGAAATAGATGAAGAACTAAAACATATAAAGCATCAAAACCTTTGCTAATGAAAGGCAAGTTAAAAATATCAGCTGCTCTGCCTGGAAGATAACACAGCTAAAGGACTTAAGTGACTCTAATGGAAAAGCAAGAAAAATACCCCAGTGGGAGCTGCAACAGTTGTAACTTCATAGAAATAAATCTCCTGCAACAGAAATCAGATGCAAAACTCTCGGGTTTCAGAGGGCTCCAGAGTTTGAGCAGGATGAGCAGATGATCCTGCAGGTCCCTGGGAGGAGCAGGGATGCACAGAGCCCGTGGCTCCTGCTCTATAACCTGGCAGGGTTGGGGAGTCACTCTCCCAACCCCTTATTTCCATGCTGTGGCACCTCAGCAATCAGCACTTGGTGCCTCATTATCAAGTGAGTGCAGGGCCAGGCTGTGTCTGCAATGAGGATGTGACACATTTGCTCTCCAGGGCACTGAAGTGCCACAGAACCCAGGGCAGGTGTGACAAATGTCCATCATGCTGCTGTAGCATGATTTAAGTGAAATATTGCCCTCCATCACTGTATCCCATAAAAAGGGCAGTTTAAAAAAGTCTTCTTTAAAAGAAGTGTCTGTTACAGCAGTGAAAAATGTTAGAGGCTTTTCACTGGCTGTGATAAAAGTGAGGCTGAAGTAGGACACAACCAATTCTGAGACACACAATTTTCCCTGGCTTGACTTCTCCTTATGGCTTTTAACACAAATCCTGAACCCCAGCCCCTCCTGTCTGATCAGGAGGTGCCAGAGGTGGATTGAGGACCCAAATTCTGCAGTCACACTGAAGCACCTCCTCATCCAGCTGTGCTCCCAGGGAGAAATCCAGGCTGAGGAGTCTGGGGGCTCCTCAGGCTCATGGCTCTCCAGCTGGTTCCCTCCACAGCTCAGTCCCTGTGTGCTCCTTCCAGAGCCACTCTGGCCCTGCCAGGCAGCGTGGGCAGATCCATGCAGTGCTGGGAAGTGCCCCGGAGCTGAGGGTGACATTCACCTCCTCCCAACAGAGCCACGTCCACCCCCAGTGACTCACAGCCTCTGCTGCCACTGAGGGCACCAGGCTCAGATGTGGAATCATCCACCCCTCACAGCTGGGCCAGTGTCCATCCTGCCATCCATCCTCCCCTACCTCTGAGCCAAAGTGCTCTGCCACTCCCCCCTGGAGAGCTGCAAATCCTCAGTGTCAACTCTCACCTCACTTGACTTCCCTCTGTGGAGCTCATGACAGTTATGATTCATTCTGGCCATCCCTTAAAAAATTACTGCTCATTTCCCTCTCTCTAAAAGATGATAAAAAAGAATTACTGGGTAAAACACGAAGTCTTTGTAGCACTTGGGTTTCAAATCAGAGGGATTCAAAGGACAGGAAGGACAGTGAGCCCTTATTTGTAATGTATTATCCAAATTCCTCAAAAAGGTGGTAACTGTTTCCGAAAACCAACTGGAACTTCCCTGCCAAGGAATCCAGAGCAGTGAGCTGTGAACCAGCCTCAGGGCAGACTCTGGCCCCTGTCCCAGCCCTGAGCAGCTCCAGAAGCACAGAGCATTTCCCTGAGCACTTACATCAGTTTTGGATTTGCAGGTCTCTTGTCTGTCCTTCAGCATCTTATCAAGGACTCCACTCCTGCACCACACATTAAATACAGTTTTCCCATGCTGGTATCCCACTTCCTGGAAAAAGAATAATAAGGGGAAAAAAAGTAATTAATAACTGCCATTAGCACAGAAACAACTGGAAAAAAACAGACCCATTGCTGAAAGTTTTAGTCTTTTTCTCAGAACACAGTAGAAATGATGTTGAAAAATCACATGGGAAGGACAGAGCAACAGGCTTTGAGAGCCCTGGATCCCATCTCCAAGCCTGGTTCTGGCAGCAGCACTAAACCTCTGGTGTTGTCTCTCCTCTAGATTTTGGATGAGGGTTCAGAGCATGGGAGACACCAGGGCTGGAATTCACTTCTCACCATCTATCCCAGCCCAGGGTGGGGGTGATGAAGGGGAGAAAAAGGATCTGACAGCTCTGGCTCTGGCAGGGTCAGGCTTGGGCAAAATAACCACGAGAAGCTGAGCTTCAGGAACTGACCCACAGCCACCACTGCTCTGGGGCTGGACACCAGAGGGGTTTGACATGAAGGGATTTCAGCTCCTTGCACAATGCTGGTGCCCATTTCTAGTTCCTGTAAAATCCAGGCACACAGCTGAAATGAACCCCCCCATTACTTCCTGGGATAAAGGAATGCCTGGATTGTCCTTCCCTTTGAGGTCAGCACAGTTTAAAGCTTCCTTGTGGACAGAAGTTACTGAGCTGTGCTGCAGGGAGTGAGGACCCAGGAGGTGCTGCCCCTCCATCCCTGCAGTGCCTCATACCAAGAACCTGCTCACAGACAGTGACTCTCTTGAGGAACTGCCCTTCTCTCAGGTTTTATTGCACTGACAAAATTTGCCTGGTGCCTTTACATCTCTTTAACAGCACCACATTAGAGCAGAGCAGGGGTGTGACATCTGTTCCTGTGAAGAACTTCCACACTTGTCTGTCAGGGTTTTCAAATCAGCCAGGGCTCTCCAGCTGGCAGAGAACAAAGAATTATTTATCAGCAAAGTCCTAGAGCCACAGGTGGAAAGCAGTGTTTGCCCAGGAGCCAAGAGGCACCAAATATCCCTGAGAAAATATTTACACTGGGGAAATCAGCTGGTGGTTTGAAATAGCTGCTGTGTGTCCTAAGGAGTCTCTCAGATGAGAATCTGCAGGACTAAATTGTGTTCCTAGGGTAGGGCAGTGTTTGTTAAGCCAGGACCAGAGAGATCAGTCTGCAGGCTAAGGAGCATCACAGCTTCTCACTAAAGTGCAATGGAGATTGACTTCAAGAAGGAGTGCTGGATTTCCAGCCTGGGAGAAGAGCAAAGCTCTGCAGGAGTATCTGGACATGGAAGATGCCTGCATGGCTAAAACAGGCAAAGAATGGAAGGAGACAGTAAAATCACTTTTTTGACAGGAGACACTGAGCCAGAATCACTTCTGCTGCCCTGCTTGGGCAGGGACATTTCTGCTGTGAACACTGGATTATGTCACCAGAACAATTCCCTGTACATCTGGAGCCAGCTCTGCCCATGCTGAATTCTGACACAAACACAACCCAATGCCAGTGATGTGTGACCTGGCAGCACCACTTTTCCAACACCCTGACACTGGTGCCATTTCCTGACCCTCTAAGGGGTGCAGAGGAATTGTGGATGATGTTTTATACATAGAAATGTTCAAATGTTAACACAACTGGGTATTTTCATGTTTCCCTCCATTTCTAGGATTCAAGGCCTCCCTGACAGATTTCTGCAAGCCTTTCATGCCACAAGAAGCTCCAGGAGGAGGGGCAAGCGAGGACAAACCCCAGCCCACACCAATGCCAAACTCCAAGTGCTCAGAGCAGCTCAGACACCCAGGAGCTCTCACTGAGCAGCTGAGCAGGAACTGCCACGAACCAGAGCGATCCCTTCACAGCCCATTTTGCAATCAAGATTACGAACTCAACTCCTGCTGCTAATCCGATCTCCCGGCCGGCCGGGCTATTCCGCACCATCACCAGTGTCAATTATTCCCTCTGCACGAGGGCCTCCTCGCCCTGCAGCACTAACGAGCAGCAGCAGGGCAGCGAGCAGCAGTGCTGGGGGCACTTACACAGATCTCGTCGAACTTGCCGAAGTCCAGGGTGCCGTAGCGGTCGATGGGCGGCCGGATGTACTCGCAGTAGTCGCTGTTCTTCACCATCTCCAGCTGCCGCACGCAGCACACGTAGGCCAGGCGCGTCTGGATCTCGGCCATGTTCAGCACCTGCCGCCACAGCAGGCACACGCTCAGGCCTCAAAGGGGACTGCACAACGGGCTCACTGTGCTCACCACGGGGGAGAAGGCAGCTGGCACCTGGTGATGCCCTGGCACTGCAGCACCCCCGGCTGTGCCCAGCGTGGGCAGGCAGGGCTGAGCGGCCGTGGCCAGCACCAGGAAGGGAATTGCCTTCCAACAAGCCTGAATCAAGACTTTCCTTCCAGGATATAGTGAAATATAGAACTTAAAGATCTGTGCTAAGGTGAGGGGTGATCCTTCAAGGCAGAAATCAGTGATGCCCCATCCCTGCAAGTTCAAGGCTGGGTTGGATAGGGCTTGGAGCCTTGGGGTGGAACTGAACGAGCTTTAAGGTCCCTTCCAACCCAAGCCAGTCTGTAATTCCATGACTCTCTGATATGCCCAGTGCCAGGGCAGAGATTTTGCAGAATGGCTAAGATAGACAGGGACCCCTAGAGATCACCCAGTCCATCCCTCCTGCCCAGCAGGGTCAGCTGGGGCAGCTTGTCCAAGACATGTCCAGCCAAGTTTTGACCATCTCCACAGATGGAAACTCTACCAGCCTTCTGTTTGGCCAGTGTTTCACCACTACCAGTAAAAGAAAAGGTGTTTCATGGTGTTCAGAAGGAATTCCATGTTTCCATGGGTGCCTATTGCCATTCAGGCAGTTGGAATATTTCACTGGGTACTACTGAGACCAATTCCTGCTGGGAGGAAGAATCAAAATCAATATTCACTTGGGGGACAGCTGCAGAGCCAGGTAATTTAGGAAATGCAGAATAAGGAATAGAGTTGGCCTGACCACATGCAACAAAAGGAAAATAATAAAATCATGCTCTGCAGATCCACGTTTATCAGTTGTATTTAATTACTACCAAGTGCTAAAATCTCCCTAAATCAGCAGTTCAGAGACATAGAGGAGAGAAAGTGAACTGGACAGATTTACTATTTTTATGGGTAGAATTAATAACTTCTGACTTTATCAGAATGTACACAGCTCCAAGAAAAGGTTTCCTTGCTCTAAGAATTCTGCCAGCCCCTTCCCACATCACTGCCTTCCCTGTGATGTGAGGGCACTGCCCAGTTCTCTGAACAAGAACCCAAACCCAGCAAAACAACAGATCTGGCACAGACTTGCTCTCTGAGTGTGGAATCCCTCCATCCCCTCAGGGAATTTCCCAGAGTTCTACCCTGGGAAGATGGACCACAGAGCCCTCTGTCCTGGCTGAAGGAGAGGACTCTGCCATGGTGCCTTGCACAGTCTGCTCTGTCCCAGTCTCTCCTCTCTCCATGCCCTTGGTGGTCCTGGGTTCCCCCTCCCCCACTTCCCTATGGGTTGTGTGGTCCTGGGTGACCAGTCCCACCTTCCCTGTGGGTCACTGACCTTCTCTGCCCTGCACTACCTACCAAAAACTACTTAAGACTAAGCCAGAGCACACGTTCCCCCTCTTGCTGTGGATCCCCTTTGAGCACCTGGAAATAAACCTTGCTGGAACTGATCTGGTGCAAGGCCCTCCTGCCTCTCCTTGCTGAGCTGGCCTGTGGTGTGTGTGGTTGTGTGAGCTTGATCCCTTTGCCTGAAGTCCTCCCCAGCAGCCTTTCCACAGGAGAGGCTGACTGGGGTCTGGGCAGAAGCCCTACTCCTAAAGGACACACTGCAACACCTGAGTAACAGAGGGAATCTTCCCACTTCTCCCACTATTCCCACTGCTCTGGAAAACCAGCTGCCATTCCAGTCTAGCCCCCAGTACCTTGACTTTCTCAGCCAGGGGGTTCCACCTCTTCCAGAGCAGCCACCAGCCGGACAGGCAGTCGCCGTAGTTGGTGAGGTCGGTCTCATCCCGGCTGCCCACGTCGATGGCGATCACCACCTTGGCCCCCATGGACCTGGCCACGTCAGCTGGGGGACAGGAGGTGTCAGAGCCCCTCTGCCCCCCCTGCTGCTGCTCCCAGGGCAGATACAGATCTGTATGGCTCAGGTGTGGCACCTGAGGTGGCACCTACCACGAGCGAGCAGCTGTTCAGAAGGGACCATCAGTGCCCATCCCTGCAGGGATCCAAGAGCCAGGTGGGTGTGGCACTTGGGGACACGGGTTAGTGCTGGGGAATGGTTGGACTCAGTCTCAGAGGGACCTTCAGCCTAAACCGTTCTGTGGTTCCATATGAACTCTGCAGCAGAGCTGCCTAGATCATTCCTGCTCAGGGGGCTCCATGGGCAGGGAGGGACCCCAAATCCTGCACCAACCAAGCCCTGAGTGACCCCAGGGTGAGTCCCCACTGCTGGGGGACATCACTGACAGGGGATGTTTTACCCCAGAGCAGTGGGATGACCTGACCCTCCCTGAGGTCACCAGAAGCCCTGTGAGGCAGCAGGGGACAGGGCACACAGCACCTGGGCAGTGACACCATGTTGGGTATAATGGGATAGAGCACACCAAAACCCCATTCATTCTAAAAAAAGGCAGTGACACCACGTTGGGTATAATGGGATAGAGCACATCAAACCCCCATTAATTCTAAAAAAAACCCCTGGGAGACCTGCAGAGAGAACAAGTGGCAGTGCCTTAGAGAGAGGAGGCAGCAGTGCCAACGCAGCAGGGAGAAGGTGACAATGGGAGGAGCAGGACAGGGACCTGCCAGTGAGGAGAGGCTGGATGGCAGCCTGAGAACAGCTCTGGGATCCAAGAAAAAGATTCACATCTGAGAGTGGGAGAGAAATGAGGCAACACTTCCTACTTCAAGGTCAGTAAAAGGACGAGCTGCAGTCTTTGGATACGGGTGAGGATTTAGGGAAGCGCCAAGGGAGGGAAGAGAAGGACATGAACCTCACAGAATGAATTTATATTTCTTTCACACCCCCAGAGTCCAAGATAGTTGCAGTTTCCAGAATAGTTTTGCGTAGGAAACCTACAGCTCTGAAGAGCAAATTTAGAGGCTTAATTTAGACACTTCTTTAAATCAGCTCTGTTCTGTAATTTGGGTTGATATTCCTGGGTCTATTGTGTTTCCCACCCAGTGTCACCTGTGTCTGCTCTTTGCCCTCTCCAGCCGTGCAGATGCAAGAGGTGCTTTGGTTTGCAATTCACAATTCTTGCTTACAAGCACAGAGAATGCCAGAAGCTGATTTGGGGGATCTATTTTCTGCTATTTCCATTTCTGGGTTTTGGGTAAATACAGCCCTGATGGAAAAATGAAGTCAGGCTGTGACAGGAAGATGTAAATGACTCGGGTTGCTCAGGTGGGGAGTCTCTGACTCTTTACCCTCCCTACCTGAGCTCAGTCACAAACTGCAGTGACCCTGCAGGGCTCTGCTGCCTCGGTCACCCCCTGAGCCACCCACCCTGGTCACTGCAGTGAAACCTGATCCAAAGCACATCCCAAACACGGCCCATTCACACCCCTGCACCCTGCTGGGGGGTTCAGACCTCATCCCACACCCCACATCCGTCCTTCCACGGCCCCATGATTCCCCCACTGCCACATGCTCCAGCTGACACCAGCCTGAGCAGCAAATGCTGTTGCTCCCTCAGAATTATTTCTTAATTAACTGATTGAAGAGAAACTCCAAGGTAGATTGTATATCTGTAGTTTGATTCCTCCTCTCTCCCTTCAACAAGCACTAAAATAATTCAGACTTCGCTGGGAGTTGTATGTTCAGAATTTGGCTATCAGGAAATGCTTCATTAAAAACTAGTGTTAATAAAGCCAAAATAAAGGAAACACCCAGGAAACTGAGAGCAAGGACTCCAGGTAACCAGCATGAGATTCAAGGTGTCCATGAGATTTCTCAGTGTTTTAGGGAAAAAGCAAGAGGCTCACAGGCTGTTTGATGGGCAGGCCTGGCAATCCCTCCCCCCACGAGCTGTGCTCCTACCTGGCAGGTTGTTGATGTAGCCCCCATCCATGAGGAGATGGCCATCCTTGGGGTCACAGAGGGGAGGCATGTACCCCGAGAGGGACATGCTGGCACGGACGTACCTCCACAGGGAGCCTGCGGGGAGGGAGCAGCGTTAATCACCCGGCACTAATTACTGCCACGCAGGGGGGAGCCTGCTGCGCTCATTAAGATAATCAAGGGATAGAGGCTTTCCTCAGAACACTGTGAGGAAGTTATTAAAGCAGTTTATTATTTTCTACATCACAATACTGGCTAGGATGAAACACAGACTTTGCACACATCAGGCAAAAGCCCCAGAAGCCACAGTTTTAAGGCCATTCCTCAAATCTACTGCCTCCTGTGAGATGTCAGCATATTCCTGCTGCAGGGAGCACCAGGGCTGTGTGGAGCTGGGGCTGAGGAGGGAAGGAAAAGGTTTCTCCTGAGGACAGAGGGATTGACAGAACAAGTGCAGGGGAGTCACTGTGTTCTATAGAGATCCACAAACCCCTGACGTTTATCAGGACCTGAACCTGAAAAATACAAACTCTAGAACCCCCAAAATTTCTATTTTCCCTCCTCTGCAAGCAAACATTTTCTCTTGTGAAAGAACTGCAAATGCCTAGTGGGGATCATTATCTTCTCTTGGGCCATTTCTGTTGGTGCTGTAAGGAACAGTTATAATCCTTTAAGCTTAGGAACAAAGTTTAGTCAAGTGGAAATTGATTGGCCGTGTTTCCTGTAAAACGTTCTGCTTTAAGGCTCTTATACACTGATTTTTCTCTTAACATTTGCATCAACCAAATTGGGAAGACACTGCATTTCCACAGGCCAAGAGGCTTGTCTGAGAAGTGAATCTTTAAAATACCAGGAATAAGTGAGCCTTGCAGTGTTAACTCACTGCTCAGTAATTAACTGCTCGGTGCTTCCAACAGCAACTCTTCGCAGCAAATTCCCTGGGAATTGATTTTTTTTTGTGTTTTCTTTTTAAAACAGATAACAGCTCTGCTTCTAATTACAACCCCAGCACTCCTGCTGTTAGCACAGGTTCATACTGGCCCATTTGGGGGTTATTATTAATAGTTTTAGTGGAACTTCCACCCAAGGAAACTGCTGACGTGTGTTACACCTCACAGAGCAAACCAAGTGGGAAGTGGCAGCAGCTGGGAACTTAATTTATCTCCATCCAGTGGAGACAACCGTAACCCTTCTCCAGCTGATTCCTATCCTTACATTAAACTTCCATGGGGACAAGCAGCTGGCTGGAGTGAGTTTCCTGACCTCAACTGGCTTAACCTGCTCTGGAATGGGAATATAAAACCTCTGAGAAGGGTTAATCCTTTTTCTGCTTGTTTTAGCTGCCTTGATCAAAGCCCAGAGTCCTTCAGCAGCTCCATAACCCCCGTGGAACGGCAGGAATGGGCAGTGTGACCTGTGCCAGCCCCAAGGACAAACATCAGAGATGTGGCAGCAAAGGCTGCAGCTCCCCCCAGCAATATCTGGGGCACCTGGAGGCCTCCCCTGCAGGCTGAGTCACTGCCCTGCTACCCCAGACTGACAACAGGCAAAGGCAGGGAGATGTCCCAGGCACCTCAGATCCTCCTCCCCTCCTCACTCAGTGAGAAACAGAAAGGACTGACCACAAATGAGAGCCTTAACTCAGCCCCTGCTCCAGGCAGAGTCTGTGCTGGGGGAAGACAGCTTCATTTAGGGGAATTTGAATCATCAAAGGTTTTGGTTGCTTTAAGTCTGATTTATGGCTAAAATACCTGCACTTCACTTCAAGGATGCTTTAAGGATACAGAAAGGTGCTAATGGACCCATTTTTTCCTCAAACAGTGAATGCAGCACATCATTTAATTCCTTCCCAGCAGCCCTGTCCCTTGTTATCTGTGTACAGCCACAGTTTGGTGCTCAGCAAGTAACAGAGAAGGGAGAAACAAAAGCAAAGACAAATTTCAAAGGTGAGACAAATTCCAGGACAAAGGGTGACCCTGCAGTCTCCCCTGATGATTCAAGGCCTGGAGAGGCCATGGCCACACTCACCATCCCTGTGCACCCTCATGGCCGAGGCAGTGATGTCCGTGGTGATGGTGAAGTAAGGAATCCACAGATCCTGCAACAGAGGAGTCCCAACTTTACCAAATCTGTGACCTTGCACTTGACCACCCCCTGTGCCTGACACACAGCAGAGCAACAATCTCTGGACCTGACCAGACAGAGCTACAGACACACACCTGCATGGATGGAGGAGATCCCTCAGTCCTGTGTTTAAAATCATAAATCTGTCTCATGCAAACAATTCATTCAAAACCAAGGCAGACAAAAATCCTCATGTCCTTTTTGCATTAGCAAGAACCCCTTGTTCCAGAAGAGTGTGCAGAGGCAGCACAGACAGCTCACACAAACCAGAGGCACCTTCTGCAGGGTGTCTTTATTTTAATTTCAGGTGAAGGATGGGGGTCTGATGGTCACTCCCATCACATCCCAAGGGATCCTGAGGCTCTTTAGTGCTGGAGGACATGAAGAACATGATCCATGGCCTCTTGACTGAACAATGGTCAATTTGCACCTCCTGGTGATGGAGCCAGGGGTCATCACTTCAGCAGGAAACGAAAACCCAACATTTCCTGCAATCAAAGACCACAGCACCAAACTCTGGAGCACTGGCTACAGGAACAAAGGGCCCTGCAAGGTAGATCTCCAAGAAGCTTCCAGAGGTTGCCTGAGATCCTGCAGGGTAACACAACAGTGGGGAGTGTGGAACAGAAGAAGGGTGAGACACAAAAAGAATGGCTAAGCCAAGAGCTTTGAGAATTTACTCCATGGGGCCAGACCAGACCACCCAGCCCTGCTCCTGGCAGGGCAAGTTCTCCCTCTGGTTTCAGCTGTGTCTGACCTCCCACCAGCTGGAAAAAGCAAAGGGGAAGGTGACCTCCCACGTGTGCAGAGCTCTGCTGGAGAGAGGACAGTTTTGGAAAGTTTCCATGGCGCCTGGTGAAATGGCAGCTGCCAAGGGGAAGCAGGAGGACTTGTCTGAGTAAACTGAGCCTGTGCCCAGCCAACAGCTGATGCTGCTCTGTCAATCAGAAAACTTGAATCAAGGCTGAAGAGGAAAACCTGCTCTCCCAGGCAGCCTTTGTTCACTGGACACGGTGTCTGGGCCTTCTCCAGCACAGCTTTAATGGGCTTTAAACTCAAACCAAACACAGGTTTGGGCTCCAGGACCACTGGAGCTGGAAGCCCTCCCTCACTGGTCAGGCTGCAACTCCTGGTGTGATTTCTGTGCTGTTCAACCTGAAATTCTGCACTGCCAAGAAGCAGGGGTTTTTCTGGTGAGTTTAATCTCTTCAGCAGCTCTGCAAAGCTGCTGGAACTGGGGAGGGCTTGCAAGCACTGCACCAGTACCACAACCCCAGTGCAAATGCCAGAGGAGAGTGGATGAATAAAGCGTGATCACAAGGGAATTAGGGTGCCTCTCCTACCATGCTGAAGATATTCTGGGGGTTGCAGTTCTCAGTGCATCAAGCACATATTAAGCAAAAACAGGGGAATGGCAAAAGAAGCCTCTCTGACACCTCCTTTCATGTTCCTGCAAACACCTGCACAAAGCAAACTAACCCAAGCCCTCCCACGCAGCAATAAAATCTCACTGCTCAGGGATTGTTCCACTGATTTTGGAACAGAGCATCACTGAAGTCTGAAACAGGACTTAATGAAAGGCTTGTCTGATTCCTCACACCTGAATCCCCAGCTGAGATGATTTACAAGGGCATTTTGGCACGGGGATAAGAATTCTGGCACGGAGAATAGAAGTCCCAGAGGCTGATGTTCTCACAGAAGGATGGGTAATTGGAGAGGGAAAATAGCTCTATTTCTTGAGAAATTTCCTTCAGGCACCCTGGCCTGGGTTTGTGTGTCCAAGTGCTCCCTGCTGGGGGTGCTCCCTCAGGGTCTCACATGGATGATCCCAGCTTGAGAAGTGCCTGTGGCTGGAAGCAGTGATGGGCTTTTTGTCACCAGGGCCCCCACACGAGCAGCACTGCTGGGAATCAGGAGACACCCACGTTTCAGGGGTTGGCAGAGAGCAAATTTCAGAGAAAATGGAAACCTCCCTTTCAGTGTCAGAAATAACAGCTCAACGTAAGCACTCCTGCTCCTGCCTCCCATGTGGGAGAGGGGTGAGGACTCGTGTGGGCAGCACAGGGGTGTCACCTCACAGCCACAGCAGCAAAAAGGAGGATCTGGCCCAGAACTTCTAAGTTTTAAACTTTTCTAGAGCCATGAGGGTCAGCCCCTTGGGTAGGAAGTTCCCAGGTTTTCCTGGGATCACTGCAAACCCTCCCAGGAAGGAGCAGTTGTGGCCAAACACAACCCAAACACAACCTCTGTGTTTAAGGCTGTAATGAATTTTTATTGATAGGAATTTCCAGGTAGAAACCATTGCTACCCAGCCAAACCCACCCCAGCTAGGGAGAAAAGATGGATGTTTGCAGTTTGGATGCTTTAAATGCTCTGAGAAAATGTTTTTTCAAGGTTCCTGGCTCCAGCTCCTGTTACTTTCTCAGTCTCCCTTTCCCCTGGGGCAGCTCCCAGTTCCAGGACTGGTTACCCCACATTGAGAGTGGGAATTGCAATGAAGGAGTGACTCCCTCTTTCCTGGCTGAGCTACACAGCATTTTTCCTTATTTATCTGAAGGAATTCTTCCCACATGAGGAAACCCTGGGCATGGACTGAAGGGCTGAGATGATCAGCACACATGCACAGAGATGATGCTGCTGGATGCCTCAGGACTGGATTTCTCTTGCTCAAAACCTTCCTGTGGCTGCAAGGGAAGACCAGAATATGCAACTACAGCTGTTGAAATTCCTAAGGAAGGGATCTGCTGCATCTCAAAAAGGAAGTACAATGAATGGAGTGCTGGAATCCAAAGCAAGGATAGACAGAAACGGCCTCAAGTTGCACCAAGGGAAGTTTAGGTTGGATAGCAGGAAAAATTTCTTCATGGAAAGGGTGGTCAGGCATTGGAAGAGCTGTCCAGGGAAGTGGTGGGATCACCATCCCTGGAAGTGCTCAAAAGCCATGTGGATGTGGCACCTGGGGACAGGGGTCAGTGCTGGGGGAATTGTTGGACTCAGGGTTCTGAGGCCTTTTCCAACCTTGATGATTCCAGGATTCCCTAAAACCTGCTTGTCTCCAGTACCATCCACCCTGCACAGCAAACTGCTATTTTAAAGCACATGATGATTAATCACTTACTTTTGTACTTGCATTTAGGTAGGGAATGTTTTGGATTATTTTTACCAAATATATTTAAAGTATATACAGTGTTAATTTGCTACATGATCTTTCATCACAAGGATGCCAACACAGGAACAATTTGGTTAAAATTGCAAATCAGGTGAAATTCCAAGGCTTCCCAAACTCTCTCTGAGCTGGGTAATGTAGGAAGACAAACACTGATAATGTGCTTCACAATCTGTTGCTGCTGAGGGAAGGGGGAGAGGTGGATTCCAAAGGTGGCTCCTGGCTCAGGTGGACCACACAACACCCAGCAACTACAAAAGGGTCACCAAGTGCAAACCAGGACACAAAGGACTCTGCCATTATTGCAGTTTTCAGTAGGCTGCTCAGAAAAACTCACTCCAGCTTCAAAACTAAAATTCAGAAAAGTCAAAGCCATCACAACCCAATTCAAGCCCTTCTCTGGTGCACCCTGCAGGGCTCTGAGACCTGATCTGCAGAAAAATAATGATGAAGCAGTCTCAGCTGTTCTTCTTCAGTGTCACAATTTTCGCTTCTTCTCTCAGACAATGAGATTCCTTTGTCAAACTGAAATAGCCACAAATAATCTCCAGTTTGTGTTTTCTAAATCCACCAGGAAGAACAGACTCCTTCCTGCATCATGGACCAGCACGTTCACAGTGTCACCACGTTTTCAGCCACCCAACAGCTCCAGATTTCCATATTAGCATGGAAAAAAGCTATTTCTGCTCTAACAGAACACAGGGACATAATTTCCTATCCATAAGGTGAATAAACAACCTACCTCTATCTGCTTATCTTTGAAGATGTTGTTGATGCTGTTGTTAAAAGCTGCTCCAGAAAACATAGAGGTTATTGGGTAAGTCAAGTCTAGAATAGTCTTAAACACCGAGTTCATAACCTAAAAAGAAAAAAAAAGGCATTTCAAAGGTAAGCACAGAATCCACAGGAATCCAGAATCCATAGGAATATGGATTTAGGCTGCAATTCCAGAGACATCACATTTAGACATGCTGGAAGCATCACAAGTGCAGAAAGTGTTGGGAGGACAGAAATACAACTGCAAAATCTACAACCAGGAGCTCCATGTGTGGTAAATTTCCATGCAGTAAACCCCAAAGCAGAAGCAAGCCCTGCAAGAATGAGCATTGCTTCCCCTGTGGCCCAAAAAAACCCCACAGCAGCGTGTCCAGCACAGGCCTGAGCCTTTGCACGAGGCCACGGATGGTGCAGCTCCATCCTGTGCATTTTTTAATTAAAAAAAGATGTTCTGAGTTGTCTTCCTCTTCACTATCCTTCCCACAGCACCTGTGTGCTTCAGTGGTGTGGGAAGGAAACCATAAATCCATGGCAGAGGAATTGCTTCACCCATCTCTTCTCATTTGGGGATCACACCTAATTTTTCTCCCAGACTTAAAGCTTTTCTCTGCCTCAGTGGAAACACTTAGGAAATCATGTCTGGGATTCTCTGAGACTCCAGCAAGGTTCAGTCAAGCACATGTTATAGAGCTTTAAACACTTTCTATGGAGCAGGGTCCATCATTTGTCATTCCCAAAGTCAATTATTGGGATGTGTTAGGGATCCAGCACTTAACTGCTACAAACTCTCAGCACCAGCAAGGGAAACCAAACCACATCAGGTTTCTTAAAGCACTACAGGTCCCTGCACACCAACCCTTCTAACACACAGATCCTGCAACTAAGCTTTCATTAATTAATTATTAATTTCATTAATTAAGCTTTTTCTCTCCATTTGAACAGCATCATTACACCTATGTACTAACCTACAAGAGAAAATGATGAAAATCCCTAAACTTTATGGCATTATGGCCATAGTATTTGTCCATAACCAGGCTATTGCTGTCAAATCCTACAAAATCTTAACAAAATTCAATGTTTAATATATTACATCATAGTCAAAACATAAAAGACCACAAAACCCAATTAATTCCTTTCAAATTAAATAAGTTTCCACTGGATGAAATATTTTCTCTCTCTACATGTTCTCTGTAATTTAACAGACAACAACTCAGAGACCAGGGCATCCTTCCCAGGCAGACACATGGAACAGCCTCAAACCTGCCAGCTGTTAGAGCAGCTGTGAGCAACATCTGGCCTTGCCTTTACTCTGGCAGAGATTTAAAGAGCAGCAGGATCAGCCTACATTGTCACATCCAGCTGCTTTCAAATTCCTGTCAGGGATCTGCCCAGAGAACACGAGTGCAAGGATAAGAAAAGCTCATTAAGAACAGGGATGGGAACAGGAAATGTGGGAGAATGTGAAAAGCTGAGCACAAACCCAATGATGAAGCGTCAGCTCATTCACATCTTCACTCTGGGTTTGATGTGGTGAGGACAGTGTGCCAACCTAACTATAGACTGCTACCCACAGCTTCAGAGGGAGATGGAATTAGTGCTGCACCTAAAATAGGGATCAGGTCTCTTCAGAATGATTAAATCAGGGGAAGAGGCATCTACAAGGAGCCCTTTATTTAATGCTGAGGAAAAATCTCTCCCACTCAGCACCATCGGGCTTCCCTGGTTGCAAATTATATTTATAATGCTGAGCCTCCACATTTCTCTTGATCCTGACAGTGATCTTGCCCATGGACAAAATACTTCTAATTAACAGTTATTTCTTAATATTCTCATTTCTCAGAGCTGGAAGATGCCCTTCAGCTGAAGCTGATGGCCAACAGCCTCCCTCAGCCTTCCAGGAATAGCTGCAACCACCTCCTGTTCCCCAGATAAATTCAGTTAAAGATCACCCTCTGGAGAGGCAGACAGAGCCTTCTGGCTCCTGCTCCACTTCCTCCAGGAGCTCTGGGATCAGCTCCAGCAGCTCCAGGAGTTTCATTCCCTGACACCAGCAGGATGGGAAGCCCAGCCCTGAGCCAGCTCTGCCACTGCTCTCAGCGTTTGCAGGTCATGGAATCATGGAATTGTTTGGGTTGGAAGGACCTAAAAACTCATCTCATTCCATGAGATATCCTGCCAAGGGCAGAGACACCTTCCACTATCCCAGGTGGGTGCAAGCCCCATCCAGCCTGGGCTGAGACACTTCCAGGGGTCCAGGAAGTGAATTACTTTCCAATTCTTCATTAACTTCTCATGAACTTTCATTTCTACAGCTCTGCTGCAAGATGAGCTTTCTTTTAAAAAAGACCTTCAATCCTAAAATATTTTTTTAAGTGACCCTAGGGTATAAAAACTTCAGCAAGGAAGGGACAAGGCTCTGCTCACAGAGCAGAAGGACAAGAGCAAAGACACATGATGATGGACAAGAGGAATTTTCACCTCTGGCTCTTTTGTTCTTTGATGCAGCATTGTGGCAAACTGGTGTGAAAAGCCAGTATAATCCCAGGATTTTTCAATGTTCCTGACTATAAAAAAACTGCCAAGGTTATGGGAAAACTTAAGCAACAACAAAAATTTCAAACAGATCCAGTATTTTTTAAACTACTCAAAAGATCATGGAGTGCCTTCTCAGCATTCACCTATACAGTTTCAATAAAACAAGGAAAGGAATTCACACAGAAAAAAAAAAGTTAAATCAATAAAATGAAAATATAACTCAGGGCTGGATGAGAATTGGCACGACAGGGAAAAAAAAAACTAACAGGACTAATTTCTGGCCAGATCAGCTCACTAAAGCACAGGATCTCCCAAGGTACAAATAGAGCAAGGTCAGAGGCAGAACCTCCTGACTCCATGGGCAGAACCCCCACATTTATTTGAGCTCTCAGTGCCACCAGACAGTGACAGGCAGCAAGTGATGGCAGTGTCCCACCCAGCCAGCCTCATGCCCATTAGGAGCAGTGTTTTAGCCCACACACATCTATAGCTGTATTCCTTTCAAAGAATATTCCATCTTTGGGAAATATCTTTGGGAAATATTTCTACTTTCAGATATTAATCCTCCAATTATAAAAACCAACAATCTGCAAACACTCAAGCTTTGGCTTGTTTGCTTTGCTGGTTAAATAGAGGCACAGAAGACACACAGAGACAATAAACAGTAACTAATCTGACTGGGAATTTTCATATTTCCCCCTTTATTTTGACAAGAGTAATTTATTTCTTCGCTGCTTCATTAGGTGCAGAAAACACATCCCAGTAAAAATATCCCTTCTCCTAGCACCAAGAGTACAGCTAGAGAGATGCCAATTTCTAAAAATACCAAAAGGAGAAATAAATGCAGAACAAATGCAGCATTCAGTCTGATGGATTAAAAAGATAGATAAGAAAAGTTCAGAGTTAACGAACCCATCCCAATAAAGACATTTCCCAAGTGGCCCCAGGCTGCAGAAGCCAGGCTGCACTCAGCAAGAACTTCAGCAGCACAAACTGCCAGCTCCAGAGGAGCAGGATGAGCAGGTCCTGGAGCAGGGAATGCTCCAGCCTTTCTGCCTGGCTGCTCCTGGGGCACCTCCTGCACAGCCACCCCCAAGGCTGCTCTGGGGACAGCAGGGAAGGTCTCATTTGGGACATGGCAATTTGGGGGTTATCTGGGGGTTATTTCAGCTCTCTCACACCCACTCCCTTCAAGTGCATCTTCCAAGAATCCTCTACAGACCTCCTGGCTGTTTCCCACACACTGGGGCTCCTCTCCCCTCTCCCTGTTCAGTATTAACACCACATAAGAGTCAACCCCTCAGAATAGCCACTGATAAATATTTATAATGCTCCAAACTCTTTGCACATTGTGATCTTGGAGAGGGGATTTCATGGCTCTCTTCAGTTTGCAGCCATGCTGCTGGGCACTGCTGGTACCAGTGTGAAGGGCCTCAAGCAGAGCAAGCTTTGCTTTTGTCCTCCTCAAACCCTTAAACAATTTCTGGGTTGGAGATGGACCTGCAAGAACATTCATGGAAGTCCTCATGAGAATCCATTCTTCATTAATAAGATTAAATGTTTGCTCCAACAGAGTTCAATCACTTCTCTCACTACTGATTTGCAGGTTTCAAGGCACCAACACCTGAAACAGCCCCAGGCCAAAAATTGCCTTTCACCTTGTGAAACATTCTCTGAGCTTTTCAATTTGTGCTCAAAAGTTAATCAATAGATTAAATGCCTTCATTTCATCTCATCTCTAACTATTCCTGGTAAAATGACTGTGATTCCAGCTCTGGCAAGCTCCAGAGTGGGAACACAGTCCTGAGAAGCCCAGGAAACATCTCCAGCTCTGCCTCATGCACAGGGGAGACCTGACAAACAAGAAGAGAAATGCACAGAGGAAAATTCCATGGCTGTAGCTTAACCAAGAGCTGGCAGAGAGGGCAGAGAGCCCCAGAGTGCTGGGGGCTGGAAAAGCACAGCAGGGAGGCATCAGCACCCACTCAGATGCTGCCCTGGAGGCACAAGGTGGGAAAGAGAGAGCAAGGTTAAAGGGATGTCTGACACAATTCAGCACAGTTGGTTTTATGTCTTTAATCTTGAGCCTCCCCCAGGTTTGTGATTCCAGCAAACGGCTCTGGATCATAAACAGTTTATGTTTTGGGTGCTTCCCAAGCCAACCAGGCACAGGCAGTTCTTAAATAAAAAGCATAAAATCCATATTCTTCTGGCAAGCAGTGATGGGGAGGTGAATCAGTCCCACACCTGCCCACCAGGACAGCACAAACATCCCAAGGCCTCAGTCTGGATTTCAGCACCTCAGACAATCCAGATTCCAAGAGACAGTTTTTGTTGCAAAGCCATGGCAGATTAGAAGATCCTTGGGAAACATAAACAGTGCCCATATGCCAATGACAGGGTCCTATTTCCCCCTGAAACCCCCAGACTCAATCTCATTTATAAAATTCCCGGTGTCACTTCATTTTCAGTAAGAAAATCTACTGGAAAATGTGGGTTTCATATGAAGAACACAAACTTGCAACCAGCAAACTTCAGAAATGACCTCACCTTCAGCCAGTCTGAACCAGTGCCACCTGGGACAGTTTTCATCCAACATCTGATCAATAAATAAAACCAAGGCCAGGCTGGATGGGGCTGGGAGCATCCTGGGATAGTGGAAGGTGTCCCTGACCATGGCAGGGATGAGGAATGAGATGATCTCTAAGGTCCCTTCCAACCCCAACCAATCTTTGATTCCATGAGAAATAAACTACCCACCGAAGTCACTATTTAAAACAACGTTCCCAAAACTTGGGTTAATTTTGAAAATAAGTTTTTGTTTGTACTAAATACTGCAAGTTAGGAATTTCCCCTGACCCAGAGTCCCAGTGCTGTGGAGTGCACAGGTGGGACCAGGAGTGACACATTTGGGAGTTATTTAGAGAAGGATTACCTCTGTCACTCAGTTCCACTGACACATGACAGCATGTGAGAAAGAGACAGAATTACACAAAAGAGAAACACATTTGTTGGGAGCTGGAAAGGAAACAGGTCCCAGCACATAAAGGAGAAGATAAAACAAAGATAACCACAGGTGAGCACACTGAAACAACATCACTGTACCTTGACAGTGTGACCAGGATTTGTGCAGAGCTAAGCCAGGCAGTTGCCTCCTGACTCCCTGGACATGCAGCAGCTTTTCCAGGTGATCCATCACTGCCAGGCAGGCCTTGTTTTGTGGCACAGACACTGAATTTCAGGAGGCTGCACCTTCCTGGGGTGCTGCTCTTGCCCTGCTGTGCCTGGGCCTTGCTCCACCCGAGGAGGGAGGTGGAGGGAATTGACCATTCCCAGTGGAGGGAATTGACCATGCCCAGTGGAGGGAATTGACCATTCCCAGTGGAGGGAATTGACCATGCCCAGTGGAGGGAATTGACCATTCCCAGTGGAGGGAATTGACCATGCCCAGTGGAGGGAATTGACCATTCCCAGTGGAGGGAATTGACCATGCCCAGTGGAGGGAATTGACCATTCCCAGTGGAGGGAATTGACCATGCCCAGTGGAGGGAATTGACCATTCCCAGTGGAGGGAATTGACCATGCCCAGTGGAGGGAATTGACCATTCCCAGTGGAGGGAATTGACCATGCCCAGTGGAGGGAATTGACCATTCCCAGTGGAGGGAATTGACCATGCCCAGTGGAGGGAATTGACCATTCCCAGTGGAGGGAATTGACCATGCCCAGTGGAGGGAATTGACCATTCCCAGTGGAGGGAATTGACCATGCCCAGTGGAGGGAATTGACCATTCCCAGTGGAGGGAATTGACCATGCCCAGTGGAGGGAATTGACCATTCCCAGTGGAGGGAATTGACCATGCCCAGTGGAGGGAATTGACCATTCCCAGTGGAGGGAATCGACCATTCCCAGTGGAGGGAATCCAGCCCTCCCAGTGGAGGGAATTGACCATTCCCAGTGGAGGGAATCCAGCCCTCCCAGTGCTTACCATGGCCCACTGGCGAGCCTTGATCCTCATCTGGTTGTAGCTGCGCTCCTCGGCGTAGAGGGCGCTCATGAAGGCGCCGATGGACGTGCCCCCGATCATGTCCACGGGAATTCCAGCCTCGATCAGCGCCCGGATAACGCCCACCTGGGAGCAGCCCCTGTGCCAGGGAGGGAAAGGGAAAGAGAAGCCACTGTCAGCCGAACAGTCACTGAAGGAGTGCAAAGACTGGCGAGGAGTGGTGCCTTCTAAGGAAGCCGAGCCCGTGCCAGCTGAGCTGCCAATCTCGTGCTGAACAAGCCCCGGTGCCAGGAACAAACGTTATGAATGCAGGAATCCTCCCAGAGACTCCCAGAGGATCCAAGGGAACATGACCACACAGCCTGGATCAGTGGGAAAGGCAGGGAGATGGAAGCAGCCAAGAGCTGAGCTGGGGGACAGGTGAGGGGAACGTCAGTGTGGATTTGAGGGAGCAGAACCTCCTGGGGTCCCCCCAAAGCACCCGGGAAAGGCTGGAGTTCAGAGCCCTTCCCACCAGTTTCTTTCCTGGTGATTCTCCACAGAAACTGAGCCAGCTTGGGGTACTGGGAGAGGGCACCACATGGATTGATAATGAATTTGAAGGTGGAAACAAAAGCAAGCAGAGACAAACAGTGATGAGAGGGCAGAGGTTGAGTCTGCACACAAACCCAGGAGAGGGGCAGATGAGGAGGTAATTTTTGAGGATGACGCAAATTCCTTCAGGACAGTAAACATATTCCTTGATTTCGAGTGCAGAAGGAATTCTGAGCAACAATGAGTCAGGTGATAAACAACAGATGAACCTCAGTGCTGATGGGACAAGAGGAAAACAGAAGCAGCAATGTCCCTGCAGCAACCAGTTCTTATCCAGCTCTGCTCACACAGATTTGGGAACCCCTGGGGATATTCCCTGAAAAATATTAATCTACTGTTCAGTGCAAGTTCAAGTGGCAAATCAAAGAAACCAGAATAAAACAGAAAACATAAGAACACACATCCAGGATGGGCCAGTGTTTGGAAAACCATGAGCAAGTTCAGACTTCTCACCCAAAAAAAGAGCAGAACTGAAAAATGGCAGGGAGGAGCACACAACGTGACCAGAATTTGGGATGGACTTCACATGAGGAGAAAGTAAACTTGGATCACTGACTGGGGAAGATCCTGACTGATGGGAAACATGCAGGGCCAGCCATGATATCACCATGCAGAGATTTTAATGGAAAGGAAAGAATTTGCAGACAGGTGTGTACATAGAGCACAAACTGGGGAAGCCACTGTTACCACATGCTGGAGAGGTCAAATCACAAATGGATTTAAATGTGGAAAGGATGAATCAAAGGTAGCAGGCTGTCAGTGGCTACTAAACATGACAAATGGGAGGTGCAAGCTGGGGTTCAGGAGGCTCAGAAGCTGCTAATTGCTGCAAACACTCGTTTCTGAAGCAGTCACTGCTCCCCACCATCAGAAATGAGAGAGCAGAGGTGGAACATTTGATCTAATCCTGTGAACATCTGATCAAATCTGATCTTTTATCCCCTAGTGGGAGAGGGATCCCTGTCCATCCCAGGGAACCATTACAGAACCACAGAACACTGCAGTGGAGGCAAACTGCCCTTCCAAGCAGTCCAAAGCTACAGCCTCTGCTTTCAAATGCTTTGTCCAGTGAATAAGAAGCATTTTTGATTAGTTCATCCCACTTGGATGGATGCTTTGCAATCTAGGCCATAAAGCAGTAAAAAAAATCTTCCTTTTCCCATTTTCATCCCATTTTCTGTCCCCTACAGTTTGCTCTATTTCCATCCTCCTTCCCCTTGCTGTTTACATCCTATAAATACTTGCTAACAGCTGCCAAGTCCACCGTAGGTGTCATTTGGCCAAGCTATGCTGAACACATTCTTTCCATCCAAATAAATCCCCTCCAGCTGCTGAAATGCTTTGGGACAGGTTTGTGGTTATACTGGGTGTAAATGACTTCAACGACAGATCTGTGCTACTGCAATCCAAGAGCAGAAAATGCTCATTTCACTTTCCTCTCCAAATTCCCCTTCCCCTCTTCTTCTACTGCTTCTTCCCACAAGATCCCCTGAATTAAAGGAATTATACTTTTACCCTGCCCATTGTTTTTAGGCTGTCAGAGTGCAGCTATTTTTGCACTCTGCTGCTCGTGCCTGGCACTTCCCACTGCCTTGGCCCTGATATTCCAGCAAGGAGCAGACCTTTCCCTACACCTCCTGCTCTCTGGACACAGCCCACATCCCATCAGGTGCCTTTCTTAGGGCACGTGAAGCACCTCAAAGCATTTCCTGCTTGGAGGACAAGTTTAAACAGGCCATGAGTAGCTCCAGACTGGACTCCCTACTGTTTCTCCTGATTCACACATCCATAAATACAAAGGGTTTGATGTGTGCACTCTGGATTTGTTCCTTTTTTGCTCCAGGATGCCTTTGCATGAACAACAAAAGACCATTATTACTTTTACTGGCAAGTCATCCCCTCCTCCTGCATCCACAAAGTCCCTGCCAATGTCCCACTAATGTGACAGCCACAGATCTCCAATAGATTCACTGATCCCAAAGCAAGAGGGGAATTGAAGTCCTTTTCTTGCCTGTAAAAGCACCTCCCATAAGCTGACTAAATTGTTTCATTTATGCACAACCACAAAGCTGATTCTTCCAGCTCCAACACCCTGAGCAGGAACATTCCTGGAATTTGCAAACTAAATCCTGAAAGAAGACAAATGTGCCTGAGCCCCCTCTTTTCTCCAGGTACCACCTGACCTCCTGAAAGATAGAAATGGGCATTTTTTTCCCTTCTCCCTACAGCTTCAGGCCATCACTGCCCCAGCAACGTTACTACATGGGACTTCTCAACAACTCCTTGCAGTTGGTTCTGTCCTGGGCACTTCTCCCCAGCACCACAAACACGGGCAGGCTGCCAAGGGAAGCCTGTGCTGGCATTGGCACCCTGCCAGGCACTCACATCTCCTCTGACAGCACCCCTGGGCTCCCACAGAGCTGCACTGGGCAGCTGCAGACTGAAGAGGAAAAGAAATTGAAGGCAGGAGCAAGATCCACGTTAACAACCAGAGGACTAGTGCAGAAAAAAACCCAGGTATTGTGTGCTTCTTGTAATATCAGGCCCAATTTCACAGGGGACATGTCCTGGTTTGGGGAAACGTGGAAATACAAGTGTTGGGCAGGAGGAGAACAAAGGGAGATGCCTCGTGCCAGTGCTGTGCCTGCACAGCAGGGACAACACGGGGACAGGGAAAACCTCCTGGGTGACACAGAGCTGAATGTCACTGACTGCAGAGCAAAGGGACAGGGGAGTGCTGTTACACAGGAGGAAGGAGCACCCCAGACAGGGGATGCACACACAGCATCCCTCACCCTAGAGCTGCCTGAGGGAGCAGCTGGATGGAGCACCTGCCCTGCCAGGACTAACACTGTCCCAGTGACAAGTGGCCTAGGAACAATGACAAAATGACTTTCAAACCATTTCTATCAGAACCCAAAGATTTGCCCAGGAGGTGTAATCAGTATCTGAACACAAACTCTTTTTCATCGTATTCAGTGCCTAGGACAGGCCTGATTCATCAATGCCCTTTGCAGAGAAAGCTGAACCAGCATCACCCAGCTTGAGGAGGAGCTGGAAGCCAGAGCCAGGCTCTGTTCTCAGCCCTGCCACTGCCTCAGCCTGACCTGAGCAACACAAAACAGGGGCTGCTCTGGGCATCAGCTGCCCCAAGTGCTGCTTTCTGCACTCACCAAATCGTGGGCCCTGTGCTGAATGAGCCTCCAGAAGCTGTGCTGGCTCAACTCCAAACACCATTCCTTGATTACTACTCATGGTCACAAGGAGGTCACTTGGTCTGGCCAGCTGGACAAGAGAAGACTCAGGGAGACCTCACTGCAGGTTCCTTGTGAGGGGAAGAACAGGGACAGCTCTGATCCCTTCTCTGCATGACCAGGGACAGGGGCCAGGGAACAGCTGGAGCTGGGCCAGGGCAGGCTCAGGCTGGAGATCAGGGAAAGGTTTTTCCCCCAGAGGGTGCTGGGCACTGCCCAGGCTCCCCAGGGAATGGGCACGGCCCCGAGGCTGCCAGAGCTCCAGGAGCCTTTGGCCAGCGCTGCCAGGGATGCCCAGGGTGGGCTTGGTGGGGTGTCTGTGCAGGGACAGGGCTGGGCTGGGTGATCCTGTGGGTCCCTTGCAGCTCAGGATATTCTGTGATTCGGGGAAAGAAATGACCACAAGGGAGGGAGAGCAGTAATAGGGTTGGAGATCTGCTTCCCTAAACACCTCAGCCCAGCACACAGAGAGCTCAGCCTTTCTGCCAGAAGGCCCTGCAGCAAAATTCCTGCTGCTGAGCCCTTGTTTTCTTCCCCTGGGGAAGTGCTGCTGGCATGTGACTGCAATGCACGAAGGCCAGAGCAGAACTGATAAAAGGAAAATTCCCCTGCAAGCTGTGCATGTGCCAGCTCTGCACGTGCTGCCAGAGCTGGGATTAATGTGGCTCAGAAGGCAGCGAGTGCAGCAGGACACCCCAGACCTGAGTGCCAGCAGGAAGGCAGGCTGTCCTCCCTGTTCAGGAACTACAATCAATGCATAACCAATGTACTTTGTGCACCAATATTTTCCCCATGAGCCACGTTTAACACACCAGCAGGATGCTGCCTGTGTTTGAAAGAACAACCCGAGCCTGGGAGCAGCCAGAGGGGACACTTGGTTTTCAGACCACGGCTAAGGGGGCAGCCAGGCAAGGCTGCAGCTCATCCACCTCAGAAGTCCATGTCAGCTTCAAAAAGGAAGCTGGATTCAAAGAGGAATCCAGCCCAGGCATTCAGCCTCACCAGCTCCCATCTCTCCTAACCAACTCAGCAGGATGAAGGAGATCCCCCTGAATGCTCTGAAGAGATGCTGTTTCCTTTGGCTAAAGAAGGACTGAGGCCATGGCTGCTGCAGAGCTCTGCTGTGTCTCCCACCAAAGCCTCCCCAGACTGGAACACAGCTTCCTGCCCCCCCTTCCTGATGGAGTTACCTGGCAAAGAAGGCAGACAAATAGAGAAGTTGTCAAGGGGGCTTTATTAAGCTCCATTAGAGCCCAACAAACCTGAGTTAAGACACCCTCAGAACCTTAAAACTCAAAGCAAAGCAGCAAAGCCATAAAAACAGCTTTTCCCTGGCAGGGCTGTTCAGCCCTTCACAGGCTGCTCAGGGCAGTGGTGGAGTCCCCAGCCCTGAGGGCCACATGGATGTGGCACTTGGGGACAGAGCTTAGTGCTGGCCTGGGCAGTGCTGGGGGAATGCTTGGACTCAATGAACTTAAAGGTCTTTTCTAACCTTAACAATGCTGCAATTCAATGAATTTGTATTTACCATGTCCATTTTGGAGATGTGCAAAAAGCAGAGCTGTGGGCAACCACTCCCCCAGCCCTGCTCTGAGCACAACAGAAATAAACTGAAGGTGCCTGAGCTTCCAAGTGCCCAGGATTGGACAGCACATCCCCAAATCCACCACGTCCAGCACACAGGGATCCCCTGGCACTTCAGGGACCACAAGCCCAAACCTGGGGCTGGTGGCTGAGCCTGCAGCTCTCAGATAACAGAGGCAGCTACAAGCACTACAGAACCATGAACTGGGGGGTGCTGGTGGTTCTAGATCCTCCTTGGAGTCATTGTGGAGGTGTTCTTTGTACTGGGGTGAGTGGAAACTGGATGTTGTTTATGTGAAGAGCTGCATGGAGTGGCAGCAGGAAAGGTGACATAAGGAAAAGCCTCTTCTTTACATAAACAGCAGCATTTTCTGGTGTGTTCTGTGGCTGATTCTGGCATTGAGTGGTTCAGTCACTGGCTCAGAAATGAAGCAAGTCTGCTACAAGTTGCAATGGACTATCTCCAATTGGCACCTTCGAGCTTTTGCAGCAGCAGCAATATACCCAAACATTGCTTTGAAATCTAATCCTAGTTACATCTTTCCAATAACATTATTTCCCAGCTTTCCTGACCATAAAACTTCCCAGCATCATAAATCAGCCAGAATTATTGCAGTGATTTTCTGCCAGCTCCAAAGGAGCACAGAAACCAGACCCCTGCATTTCTGCAACCCTGGTTCTACATAAGCACTTACAAGGAACTTTCCAATCTTGACAACATTAATTCATTGATTAATCAACTAAGCACCATTTCTAAGCTAAACAGAGGCAATAACCCCATATTACTGGATTCTCATCCTAACATCCAACAATCAGCAGGATCTCTCCCAGCAGTTGCCCTGGAGGAAGCTTTTTCCCTTCCACAGCCCACACATATTGATCCAGAGACCTGAATCTTTCCTGTCTTCCCCTCCATCAACAACAATCTCATTCCATCCTCCCACTTAGCCTTGCCCTCAGATTCCCACCAACTCCTTAAGACAGAGCTCAGGAGCCCTTTGCCTTTGGCCTTGCCATGCTGCAGAGATCACATCTTGTGCCAGGCAGGCACATCTGGCAGAAAAAGCTTCTCCTATTTATCACAAGGCCAGTGAAATCCCTTCCTGCAAGAAAATCCAAATACAATGTCCTTTTATAGCCCTGATCTTGTTTCTGCTTTATACACTAACTTTAGAACAAGCTTTAAACAAAGAGATTTGGGCCTGACACAGAAATAAATGAGCAAAATGTGTTCAGCCCTTCCAGGAGAGCTCTCAGGGCTACCCAGCCCTGGGTGTGAAGGGGTAGAGGAGGAAGGTATTGGAGGGGAGAAAAGGCACAAAATAGTCAAAGTAAATTATAAAATGCACCAGGGTTTTTGTGTTCTGACCCCAGCTGGCAGCAGCACAGTCAGAGAGGGGCACAGGAGCAGGGAAGTGGCTGAATGACAAACTGCACCCACATGGGGATGTCACAAAATCCTGTCTCTTACTCTGAGCCAAGGAACAATTCAGTTATCATCTGCAAAGGAAGATAATTTCTTTGGAAAACAAATATATCCTCCTTCCCCACCCCTCTGAGACTTCTTTATGAAAGCCTTGGAAGAACCCATTCTGAGCACAACATCTGGAAGCTGCAGAAGTAAGACCAAAGCACTTTAGAGAATATAACTGAGAATTTCCTTTTCTTAACAGGAAAGCTCAGGTAGGGCTGGACAGAGATTGCCCAAAATCACAGCAGTGCAGGAACCATACTCCTGAAAGCACAGGGACTTGCCAGCAGAGCTTTACAGCTGCTCCATGGGAACTGAACACAGCACATGCTTTTACAGCTGATAAAGAAAAGGTGCAAAGCCAGCAACAAGAGCTGACCCACAAGACCACCACCTCCTTGTTTAATTTCACCTGTTTAGCAAGGCACTGCTGTGAATAAATGAGTTTGGTGGGAAAGACTGGAGATCAGGATGGGAGAGTCCAACTAAACCACTTGCAATTAATTTTAGAGATTTTTTTAAGCAGTAACTTTGAAGTCGATGACTCCCAAGCTCCTGCTGCTTGGAGGGTTTAACAGAAGCTGTCATAACCTTCAACCTCTGTGGCAGCTGGGAGCAAATGAGCAATTACAGAGGTGCTGCAGATGGGAAAAGGAAACATCAGCTCATTAAGCATTCTGTGGGTGCCAATCCATGTGAACACAGTTTTTGTGGGCACGTGATGACCCAATGGTTACACAACTCTCTGAGCACCTGGCATTCAGGTCTGGGAATGTGGGAGCAGCCACAGCTCTGCCCTTGCCCTGCTCACTGGGGGCAGAGTTCTGAGCTGCTGCACAAGCACGACTCAAACCACGATGTGCACCAGGCATGGCTGGGGATGGGCCCTCCCTGGGGATGGGCCCTCCCTGGGGATGGGCCCTCCTGCAGAAATCCAAGCAGAGCCCCTCAGGAGCAATCAGGCTGCAGCCTCTTCCCAACCATCTGCAAACACAGAGCCTGAGGCCCTCAGAGGAGCTCCCAGCCATGTCTCAGGAGCTTTGCTCAATAACAGCAAATACAACGCACTGATTTATTTTTAGGGGTTGTTTTCTGTTTGTTCAAACAACCTAATTCTAGGGCTGACCTGGATAAGACTCAAATTAGATATTTATTATCATCATCTTTGCCCAGTAGGAGCCCACCTTCCTTACCTTACTCCTCTGGCCTCTCCAAAACAGCAGGACAGGTAAAACACCAAGTCAAAGGTGCAATTTTATCTTTAAGGATAAAGAGTTTTGTTGCTTCTCTGTTATTTTACCTCCTGAATATTGTCCTGGAATCAAATCTAGGTTTTGAAAGATGCTGGGAATCCAGAAGCCTGAATGTGTAATTCAGTTTTCCCTCTGGTTTATCTGCACGTGGCAGTGGATGCTCCACTCGTGACAGGAGCACAGACACCCAGCACAGGACACTCCTCTGAGCACCTACAGGAGCAATGACAAGCTCTGAAGCCCCTCCATGCATCAGTCTGAGCTTCAGAAAGGGATATCACACAGAAAAACTCCACTCCACTGTGCACTGAGGTACAGACCTTTATCTACACACACAAAAGCCATAACACAGGTCATCAAACTTCATCAAACTTCAGCAGCTTCCCTTCCTCCAAAATGCTCCCAGGCAGTTCAGGCTGGCTGTGATGGGGGAAGACTGCAAAGGCCACAAGGATTAACCTCAGAGCTGCCAACTTTCTGCCTTTCCAAAGTCAAGAGACACACTAGCCTGGTGTACAAAGGGATTACTTTGAAGAACAGGAACTGGAGGAAAGACATTTCAAGCATTCAGAGGTTGGAGTGGTCTTTTTTTTTCCATGACACAAAGCAGATTGAGCCCCTTTTGTATCATTTTGATACTTCCCTGCTGCAGAAATCCTGCTTCCTCAGCTGTTACTGGGCACTGACAGACTGCAGATGCTGCACAGCAAGCCTGATTCTTCCATTTAAACCCAGGGAAGAAGCATTTTTCAAGTTCCTTTCATATCTCAGCTTAATTTGCTGGAACTTCAGAGCATGATCAGGATGAGGAATGGGATCCTTTTAGCAGCACATATTCTTCCAGACCTGTCTTGCTAGAGGAGAGGAAAGCACAGCCCTTATGTGCCAGCTCAGTACCTCCAGCAAGCACCTGGAAATGGAACAGGAATTTCAGGGATGCTGCCTGACTGAATTAAGGGGAGAGGAACTGCAAAAAAATCTTGCTCTTGTCTCATCTAAGTGGAAATCAGGAAATGGTGTGAACCCAGTGCCAGACAGGCTCCATCCAGGGCTGCCAGACACCAGGCTGGAGACAGGGATCTTGGCCAGCCCCAGCAGAGCCCAGCACCCAGATCCCCCCTGCCAGAGGAGGCAAAGGTACCCCCAAACCTCAGCAGCCCCAGCACAAACACTGATCATGTCTTGGCACTGCACCCAGACAGCACAAGGTGTCACCTGGTCACCTCTCTGCCTGCTGGAGTGCAGAGTCAACTCCATCACAATAATTGGATGGCAGGTTTCAAGCAAATTCCCCAGACACATCCAACTCAGGAGGCAGCAGCATCAATCCATTTACATTTGGAGATAACAACATCCTCCTGAAACCCCAAACAACTCCTCTCACTAATGGTTTGTATTTCTCTTCCCTCCAAGTGCTCCAGAGCCATTTCAGAGAGTGCCCATGCTGTGTTTCACCAAAGGAGAGCACAGCTCTGACTGAGGGTTTAAGCCATTTCCTCAATGCCATCAGCAGCTGAACCCCAGCCCTAGGAAACCCTGCCTGTCCCTTCCTCTCCCCAGTGGCTCATGGCACCAAGAGGCTCGTGTTGGCCTTCCAAAGCCCTCCTAGCCAAGGGCACAATGAAGAATAATGGTTTTAGCAACAGTTTTGTTCCATAATTTACTTCTCAACAAACATTTTCTCAGGCTATGTTTTCTGAGAACTTCAGGAAAAAACACAACCCTGAAGGCATTTTTTATATATTTCAAGTTGCCAGCTCTGTGCCCTGTGAATTTTAAGCACTGTGAGGCAGGGACACCAAATGAAGGGGATACCTGTGCCCCACTACAAACCACTGAAAACAACTTTAAACATTGCCATCAATAACCTATTTGCAAACTTGGTGCAATTCTGAAGCTCACTGCATGATCTGGAATGATTTCAAAGCCAAGTGCACTTCTGTTGACACACAGGGACACACCAGGATGGCAAAAACAAAGTTGGCAAACTGCATTTTTTCACAATAGGTGAAAATCTCACAATTTGTGAGAGGACTTGAAAGCAAAGACTGAGAAAGGAACTAAAGGGCAGATGAAAAGAAGACAAGAAGAAATGAGTGTGGAGCAAAACCAGTGCAAATAAACTGGGAAATCTCAAGGATTGGATGTGTTAGAAAGGGAAAAGAGACTTACAGACTGGCAGACACAGCCAGGTGGGAAAAGGAAAAAGGAAAATAGGCTGTGTATGATCTAGACAGAAATGGAAGCATGGAGAAACATTGTTAAGCAAGCTCTCAAGATATTTTATCCTCCAGCACAAGGAACTGGTCACGACAGCACTTGGGCTCCAGAGACCCCTTACCCCTCCTGCCTTGGGGTGCCCCTCACCAGACTCAGTCCACGTTAAGTCTTGAACCCAGCAAAGGAGCTGAAAAACGTTTCCTGTGCTCCAATTTCTGTGAGGAACACCAAGAGCCCAGGAAATTCCCATGGGATTTTCTTTCATCCCTTCTGTAATCTCTATATTGAGTGTCTTTAGAATCCCATAGGGAAAACACTGCTCTGTTCTTTCTGGCAGTGTTTCCTGGTGTTTTCCTCTGGAGCTGCCTCCTTCAGGCAGCAAATTCCTCCTCTCTCTACTTCCACACATCCTAAGAGCACATTGTCTGGGTGCCTGTGGTCAGGTTTAATAGTTTAAGAAAGGAATTCCCCCCATACTTCCAGTTCCCTGCCCGTATTTGAGGTTCAGTAATCAATCTTAGGAGCCCACCAGCTCCATCTCAAGTTCTGCAGCTCTGCAGAGGCAGCTTTAAACAACATCCATGCACTCACTTCTCCTCATAGGGGTAAAAAGCCTCCTATCATTAGTTACCTGTCTTAGCTGAGGAATAAGAATTCATCTTCCTTAACTGCTGGAACTGAATCGGAAGCACCTGCACCATAAAACCTCAGAGTGTCCCCAGGAGGTTCTGTTAGTGCCCAAGTCTGAACCCCAGGGTTTCATAACCACAAGGCAGGACAAGGAGCTGCAGCCTGGGAAGGGAGCTGTCAGCACCATGGCAGCAAATTGTCCATGCCAAGGACAGCACTTTGTCATTGGAGCAGCATTTCCAGCTCCAATTTCAGCTTTTTATTCCTCAGATGTTGCATCACATGCTGGAAGTTGGACTATGAGGTGTCAATTCTACCACTGCACCACCAGCCAGCCCCCTCCACCTCTTGGAGCCAAACCTCGGTCCTGACCCAGGGGACATCACCTTTATCAGGCCCTAAAGCCCTCACTAAGCTTAGATATTTTCTGTGCAGTCTTCCCTGATTTCTCTCCCTGTGCTTCTCTCTGCTTCTGTGGACCATGGAGCAAAAGATGACATTGCATAAGGGATCTCAGCTCTTCTCCACAGCAGCAGTGCTGGAAAACAGACCTTCCCATGATGCCATTTGACCTTGGGAGAACTAAACACAGCCCCAAAAAGCAGAGGTGCTTTTCCACCCTCCTTTCCTCGCAGCACATTCCTCAGTCATTCCCACTGTTGCATTAGAACATTACGCTGATGAGAATTTAAATGTTCATTAATTCTGGCAGCTTGTCAATTTTTCCTTAATGAATTCAAGCAAGGGAAAGAACAGTGGCTTCATGACTCCTCTCAGGAAAAAAAGCTGATGAGAATCTCACAGGAGGCAAGAAAGAGATTTCTTTTGCCTGCAGTGACCCTCTTGCCCAACACCAGACCTGCACCATGCAGTGCAGAAGTGAAAGTTTCTCAGAGTTAAGATGGCAAAATCCAATTAAGGAGGAGGCATTGAGCATCTAAGTAACAGCCTAAGCACCAAACCCTGTCTGTTACCAATTATTACGAGAAAATGACAGAATTAGGATGCAGTTGCCCTCAGCCAGGATGGGACCATAAGGGTTTTGCTTTAAGGCTCCTCTCCATGTTGCAGTAACAAACCAAACAGAAAAACAAATCAACCCCCAAAACTTACTAGTGTCTTTATTAATGATTTCTAACTACACAAATGAGCATATTGCAGATTCAGCTTCTGTATCCTGCCAGCTCAGCCAGCACTTAATTGCTGGGTGTGTAATTAAAATGCTGCGTCACCAGCCATGGAGCAGCAGCAGTCCCTGTGCCTGCTGAAGGCAGCCAGGAGCTCCCCAGACAGCCTGAGCAGGAATATCAGATCTCACAGCACAGCACTTATCTGCCTTCAAGTGTTTTCCATGGGTAGATCAGGTCATCAATGCCCAAACTGGATTCCTTTTTTTAGCAGGACGGAGCGGGGGAAGCACCAGAGGGTTTGTTCCTAGGCAGGAGCTCCTCACCTCCCAGCCACACTTCCAGGCTAAAAGTACTGACAGTCAGAAAAGGAACATGACTTTCTAAAGTTCTCAAGTTATCAAAATCTATTTCAAGTTTTTCCTTATGGTGTGTTGGGAGCTTTGCATCATTTCTTTTCTTCCATGATTGCTCAGGAACACAAAGGAGCAAAACACTCCCAAGTATGCTGCCACACTGGGCTCAGCCTCCAAACAGAAGTTCCTGGAGATGCACGAGTGCATCCACCACATCCCCAGGGGGCTGTGGGCACGTCCCACCTGCTCCCTGCTGGTACAGGACAGTGTGACCTGTGCATCCCTTCCAGGCACTGAATGCAGCTCTGCCCATCCTGCCTGTGCCAGGGCTTTGTCCCAGTGCAGACACAGGACAAACAAATCCCTTGTGCCTTCTGGAAGAACAGATCAGTGTCTGGTGGCAGAGACAGCAATTGACAAGCAGGTTTTTACTCAAGACTTGCCTGAGTGAGCTGGAACTGCAGCCAAACATCACAGCCACAGAAAATCCTCCATGGTTTATTTTCCCTGAAATCCCAGAGTCAAACACGGAGTGCAGAGAGCAAATGTGATCTCCTGAGAGCAGAACAATTGAGATCTGCCTCTCAGGGACTCTCCCAGCCTCCTCATCCCTGGGTAAAAGCCATTGAATAGGAAGATAAAGCCAGGCTTTAAGGAGCTCAGCAGCAGCCCGTGAGTGACCAGCTGAAGATGGACCTGCCTGTTTGTCCTTCTCTAAGAACCTGGAGTGTGAGCACCCTGCACGTGGCATAGGCTGCAGCAGCACACAGACACAGGAGACAACAGCAGCATTCAGCAGACACAGAGATCCCATAACAAAAAGGGCAGAATTTCCTTCTCCTGCTGCTGCTTTTATCCTGCCTTTCCAGAGGGCCAGAGCTGGAAACAAAGAAAGGCAGAAAGGACAAGTTGCTGAAACAAGCCAACTGCCCAAAATTAAATGGTCTGAGACACATCTGTAGAGTCAGCAAGAAAACTGTGCAAAAAAACACATCAAGTGCTGAGGTGAGATAATAAGTTTGAGGAGAAAACTAAACAGAAAAAGGAGCAATGAAAAGATGCCCTGATGTAATATCTATAAATATCCTTTGACAGCAGCTCCTCAGGAGAGGTTGAAATGCTCAGGGTGGGACTGCTGGGGTGCCTGTGCAGGGACAGGAGTGATGATCCTTGTGGGTCCCTTCCAGCTCAGGATACTCCGTGATTCTGGAACAGCTCAACCCATTTTTTTCCCACAGCCTTAGGGATTCACAGGTAGTTCTGTAATAATTATTTACTCCCTGGAAATTTTAGTTTTCAAACAGCTTTGCTAAGACAACCATAGCAAACCAAAGAAGGGGTGGGCTGTACGTGGGAGGGCTAAAGGTCAGGACAATTAGTTATGGAAGGTTTATGCCTTTGTTGCAGGGCTTGATGTGTCATTATTCTTGCAACTACACCTCAAAGGTATTATTTTCCTAAACACAAATCCCCTTCCCTTCCCTCAAACTCCACAACGTTTCTAACTAAAATTAAGTTAGCATTTAACAAAAGCAAAACACTGTAATTTTAGAACTGTATCACTTCAAGTTGTTGTATTTTTATGCTCACAGCAGAGAGAAAACCTTTAGTTCCTATGAGCCTTTTGTCATGACAAACCACAACGATAATTACTAGGAAGCTGCTCTTGGTAAAACCTCCCAATCCAGCTGTCACTGGGAAGCCAGACAGACATTCCCAAAATAACAACTAAATAATTGGTATTACTGGAGTCACAGAACAGAATAGCTTGAACAAATACCCACCAGCCAGCCCCTGCCACTGTCACTGCTCCCTGGCTGTGTGACCTGCATGATTGCTGCTCTGAGAGCAAGATGGGAGGTTACTCATGTAATTATTATCCAAAGGCCATCAACAGCCTGTGCAGAGACCCACAAAGGCATTCTTAGTCTGACTGTGCTTTAACCACAGGATGATTTTCAGTACCTAACCTAATCTCTTGAAATTCCCTTGTTGTGGGCAATCTAAGAATTTATTTTGCCCTTCCAAAGGCAGAGATTCAGAGCAATTCTGAACCTTTACATGGTTCAGAGTAATTTTGTCTTTTCCCCAGTCTTAATTATATCCTCACTCTGAAAAATCTTTATCTAACCACAATTTAGATGATGATTTAATGACTAGAACAGCATTCTGTACCTTTCCAGGGAAAACACAGAGCTCACATCATCCCTGTGCCAGCCTGGAACCCCTGAACAAGCATTTCAGTCTGTGGCACAAAAAGTGTTCCAGAGAAGGAAGAAATATCCCATTTATCCACTCTGCCCTTAATCCTCTTCAAGTCCTCCCCATTCAGGGATGCAGAAATGAGCAGAGTGATGGCTAATGGCCCATGGCTCCTTGCTGAATGGGTGATGAGCATCCAGAGCCCCCAAAGCCAACACAGCAGCAGAGCAGCTTTGCAGAGAGGGACAACACAGGACCAACACAGGCACCCTGCTCCTCCTTACCTCAGATCCTGCACACCCACAGGTGGGAGCTTGCAAATTAAGTAGTAGAATAAGAAAAGTAAAAATAAACAGTTTGGCAAAAAAATTACAGCAGTGTTACAGAAGGAAGGAAGGGAATGAGCACAATGTGCTGCCAGCAGTACAGGAGTGCACATATTTAGCATGACACAGGCTCTGGTAGAGGCAGAGATATCAGCTGGGAAGAAAGAACAAACCACAAATGCTCTGTATCAGAGAAGCCTCCTGAGATACTCAGATAAAACAGAAGCTCCCTTCTGCTGTTCTGCTTTGTGTCTCCACAGGACAGAGCTTGCCTCAGAAATGAAATCCTGAAACCAGCTCCAGTGAGGGGCTGTGAAAGGGAGCAGGATCAAGGCACCTGTGAGACACTGGAGGAACCAGCTCTGGCTGTCTCAGCACCAGTGACTGCTCCAGAGGAGCTGGCACAAAGCAGCTCCAGCCTTTCCTGCAGTGAAGGCTCCCCTGAAGCACACACTGGCCCAATGACAAAAATGTGATATTTCTGTGCACTTAGACAGACCGTGTGCAAACGAGAGGTTTTATTTTATTGAGAGTTGTATTTCAAAGCACTCTTTTCAAGCAGGGCTCCAAGAACACAGTGATGGAGACAACGAAGGCGGCGCTCGCTTGAGAGAAAGGGCGACTCAATTCTGTCTCCACAGAAAACTCTCCAAGTAAAAAAGGATTCCAAAGAAAAATGCCAACAATAATTTATTTCTAAAGCTCACTGGGGTTTCAGATGGAATTCTAACAGAGTGCTGAGCACACACCTTGTCCTCGTGTCTGCAAAAACACACTCTTCCTGTAAGGTAAGGCTGTCAAAGTGTATGGGTACCTGGGGGGTTTGGAGGATTATAAAGATGAGAACATTCTCCATTAGAGGACATAATTCCTCTTACTGCTCAAACTTTGAAGATCTTTGAAATACTGTGATCCATTTTCTAATATAAGAATCCATAAGGGAAAAAAAATCCATAGCGTAGGCCAACAGAAAGAAACATCATCTTTTGTGCCCTGGTCACCTCCTGGTATTAAACCATTGTGAGAGGCCTCAAGAGGTCACACTCATGTTCCTTCCGCAGAAATTCTGCACAAATCCCCCCAGCAGGCTAAGTTTGTGTAATTCCTCAGTGTCTCCTCCCCCAGGTGCTGCCTGCAGAGCACTGCTGGTGTCCCAGGATCTCTGTCATCCTGAGGGATCCGTCACAGCCCAGGGACAGCTCTCGGATGTGGTGGATGCACCAGCACAGAATCCTAGAGCGGTTTGGGTTGGGAGGGACCTTAGAAGCCACCCTGCTGCACCCCCTGCCACGGGCAGGGTGTCCTTGCACAGGCCAGGCTGCTCAGAGCCCCAGGAGTGCTGAGGGAAGGCAGGCAGGGTGCCCAGCACGAGGCCTACCTGGCCCCGCCGCCGCCCAGCACCAGCGCGATGGCGTTGCCCGTCAGGACCCGCGCCAGGCGGGAGAAGTCCGAGTGCCGGTCTGGAACCTTCTGGAACACACGTTCATACATCTCCACCTGCAGAGGAGAGCCAGGCACGGTCACTGCACGCCCAGGGCAGAGACAGCCAACAGCAGCTTGCTAAAATGCTGCAAAGATGAGGAGACTGAGCTTCTCTCTTGTAAGGGAATGCTGGGGGAGCTGGGGCTGCTCGGCCTGGAGAAGACAGGGCTGAAAGGGGCCCTCACCCCTGCCTGCCCCTGTCTGCAGGGAGGGCTCGGGGCAGGGGCCAGGCTCTGCTCTGTGGGGCCCAGCAATGGCACCAGAGGAACAGGCAGGAACTGATGCCCAGGACTTCCACTTGGACGGGGAAGAATTTCTTTCCTGTGCGGTGACCGAGCACTGGACAGAGACCAGAGAGGCCCTGAAATCTCCCTCACTAGAAATACTCCAAGCCTGTCTGGACACAAACACAGTGAGTGCTCCAGGGGACCCTGTTGAGCAGGGAGGTGGGACTGGAGGAGCTGCAGTGGCCCCTTCCAGCCTGAAGCTGTCAGTGATTCTGTCACAGCTCTTCTTCAAATGAAAAGAGGGTTGTGAACCACCCAAACAGTTCCAGAACCACCCAAACTCTCCGAGTCTTTTTTAGCTGCTGGGGAAGTACAGAATTTCCTTTAGACCTCTTTCTCTCCCTTGACAAGGATCTGAAGGTCTTGGGAAGCATCCCAGGCTGCCTCTGCCTCATGTTTAGCATGGCTTTGGGAAGCACAGGGACGCTCCCAACAAAAAGGACTCTACGGCCTGGACATACCTTTGATTGGGACTCTGAGACAGTGATTACTCTTTCAGGATATCAAAAAGTCAAGTCTACACCCAGAAAGAAAACCTGGCACCCTTACCCCTGTTCCCTAAATCCAGCTTAGGCCACACAGATTTAAAGAGAACACTGTGTGTAAGAGTATGGTGGGCTATCATTATCCCAGATCCCCTGTGATACACAGATTACAGATCTAGTGAGGGACAGCAAAGGACCAGCCACCAAAGCAGGAATCTCTTACCAGCTTGGGCAGACTCCTTTTGGAGAAGACTCTGCGTGGACAGTGGATGTGCAGGTGAGCAGAACACCAGCTCCGCATGTTGAGCCACTCCACGGTGCGGGAAGGGAGAGGCCCATCCTCCTTATGGAGCAGGATCAGCTGCTTCTGGGCTCTCACTGCCGTGTTCTCCAGCATCCTCTCCAGCTACAGCAGATATGGACACCCAAGGAAAGGGCAGTAAGTCCTGGCTGCTCCAGTCTCAGGGTGAAATACATCCACACACACACCACACCCCTATTCCCACCTCAATCCAATTCTGCGCAGTCACAACCCCCAAACACGATTGATTTAGACAACAACATTGTTAACTCTGAGCTTACACAGCACACAGAAGCCTAAAATCAGCCAAGGATTCAAACCTGAATGGTTTTAACCCAAACCAGGCCATTAAAAGCACAGCACAGGCAGGCACTGCTCCTACAATGTGAGATGCTGCCCGAGTCAGACTCGAGCCCACAAATATTCAGTGTTTTCTTCTTTCCCTTCTCATCAGTCCACTTTTTTTTCCTTCTTGCATTTCTGATTTTGATTTTTTCTTGTTGTTGTTTTAGGCAACTGCTGGCAGCTTGTTCTGCCTGTGCTTCCTGCCTCCCACATCCACGCAGGAAGAGCCCACACAACGAGACACACACGAAAGCTGCACGTGGGACCGGCCCAGGCTCTTTGCAGGTCAGACTCAGCACTTCACCATCCTAAAAAACCCCACCTGTGATCCCTTTTTAACATTTCTTGAAGAATTTTTATCTGGTCAGAGGACTTTGGTAATAAAATATAAAACCATAAAAATAGATAGTAAGGGGGAAAAAATTACATCTTGAGATATGTAATAAAATATAATAAATAATTCATACACTGTAATTTAGAGCTACTTTTTCCTAAGCACACACTATGAATTTCATCCAGACAGAAAAGAATTTCTCCCTCTATGTGGAGACACAAAGAAATTCTGGGCAGATACACAAAGCTTCAAAGCAATTTTTGATTTACCATTGGTCAAAATGACTCTTTAGAGGAAAAGAACTTTGCTGGAAGTCCTCCTACATAAAACTGACATTTCAGAGAATTCTCATGCAATTCTTTCGCTCTTCCTAACAGGCATTTCTCAGGAATATTTCATTATTTATGCCTCACTGGGTGTTAAACCCAGGAAAATACATGAGTGTAATGCAATCTGCTTTGGCCTGGGCTGTTCCCAGTGCCAAGAGGGGAAGGAGCAGCTCCCACACCTCTCCCACAGAGGGCTCCTGGTCCCCCAGCCCCACGATGAGGATGCAGTCGGCCTGGCGGATGCAGCGCTGGGTCCAGGGGGTCAGGGTGCTGTCAGCCTGGTACAGCACAATCCTGTGGATGTCCTCCTGCTGGCCCAGCCAGCTGGTCAGTCTGTACTCGTGGATGCTGGGGACAGACAAGGGAAACAGAGAATTCAGCTGGCGTTATAACACAGCTGCCAAGAGAAGAGAGGGCAATCTCACACAGGGAGAGAGTGGCATTTCCTGCTCAGCCAGGACCTGCTCCCAGCTCCGAGCTCCTGCTGGCTCTGTTTCTCCAGAATTTATACCATCAGACAAATCCTAAGGCAGGAGGATACAGTGATGTTTCACTTCAGTGAGGATTCCACAGCATCCCTACGCATGAGCACACTCAGAGCAATTCAGCTTCTCCAATTTCACAAGCAAGAAAGTAACTGTGGAAAAAACTCACCCACACCTGCACCAAATATTCCTGAAACATGATTGTCTCCAACACCTGGAGCAGAAGGCCCAGTGTATGTTAGAAGACAGGATTTTGTTCCCAAACTCTGTGTACTTATAAGAACAGTGCAGTGTCTCTGCATTTCCCTGAGCAGTGATGAGGGCAGGTACCTGTCCAGAGCAGCAGAGCCCAGGCGCTGTTTGATGTTGTCACTGGTGAGCAGCAGGGCAGGACCTGGGGGAACAAGGAATTTCACCTGTGAACACCTAAATTTGAGCTCCTGGAGAAAACTGCCCAGAGAAGCTGTGGCTGCCCCATCCCTGGAAGTGTCCAAGACGAGGATGGATGGGGCTTGGAGCAACCTGGGATAGTGGAAGGTGTCCCTGCCCATGGCAGGGGGTGGGATGGGTTTTAAGGTCCCTTCCAATCCAAACCATTCTACGATTCCAAGAATTCAATCCCATGAATTTGCTTTGAAGGTAGTGATGGATCAGTGCATTGATCAGAGCTGGCACGAAGTCTTCACAAAAATTTTCACTTTTCTAGGAATACCTCTTCCAATTCTCCCTGTGCCCAGAGCTCTGTTAATGCACTCACATTACCAACCTGCAAGCTCTGTTATCCCATTCCTCAGTGCCATGTATGATCACAGAAGCATGGAGTGGTTTGAGTGGGAAGGGACCTTAAAGCTCATCCCTTTCCATGGGCAGGGACACCGTCCACAGGACCAGGCTGCTCCAAGCCCTGTCCAGCCTGGCTCTGGTGACAGCTCCTATTGCAGCTGCATTTTCACCAACTCAGCATTCAAAATATCACAGACCTTTACTGCCACAAGAAGGCCAGGATCCTGTTTTCAAAGAAAAAAAACTGTTCTCCTGACCTTCCAAAATACAGAACTTGTTCCTCCTGCATTGAGCCAACTCCCCAGGTGAATCCTCAAGATCTCTGCAGCTTTACTCCTTTATTCAACATGCCAACAGGAACCCCAAAACCATTCCCAGATCTGCAGGGGACAGTCACACTGCACTACTTACAGAGACACATCTGGCAACAACCTTAGATCTGAGCTGAATTTTGGTGCACATAAAGTTTCTTGCAAGCACTTTAGTTTGATTTTCTTACTAGCAATTCTATCGCAGCAGCAATTTGTGCCATCTGTGGTGCAGGTTGCAGATTGACTGCAGCTAAATTAAAAAATGCAAAGAAAAGAAAACTTTAGGGAATAACTGCACACCTAGAGAAAATATTACCTGTCTCTTACTGAGAGAGAAAGTCACATTTACAAAACATGACAGAGCAGTCGCTTTGCATTCATGTTTTCATTGTGCGATCCCTCATTGTTTCATTAACAACAGAACTGAAATTTATGTGCTAAGTAACAAAATACTTCATTATCTGAGGAGTCTCAAGGAAAGGTTATAATGTGTTCAGTAAAAATCAAGGAACTGTGAACAACCAACATGGGAGAAGGTCACAAATTCACACCTCTGGGTTCAGAAAACAAACCCCACAGGTACAGATCTGGAACTGCTCGTCCTGACCTTCAGGCTCATCTCCCCTCTCAGTCTCAAGTCCTGCTGCAAAGGCTTCACTCTGCTTTAACTGACTTTACTCTTAGACTTGAAAAAGTTCCCAATCTTCCATCTTGTACTTTCCAATATCCAAATACCATTTGCTCCTTGCTATGCTGATTATCAACGTAGAGCAAACAGAAATGGACAAAAATATCCCATAAGCAGAGGCCAAAGATAAAGCTGGTGAGAAAGCAGAGAGAGGAGGATGACTCAAGAACAGAATTTGACTTCCCCAACCTCCAATAAAAGTTCTGGAATTTGTTGCTTCCTATGAAAGCAACAAGTCCCAAGGAGAGGGAATGAGCAGCATTCCCAGAGCAGATCTCCTCCCTCTGCTGCTCCTTGAGCCATCCAGCAGCAGGGAGCAGCCCCAGTGCTGGGGGAGGGGGTTATCCCACATCTTTAACACTGGCAGATTCTTTTATCTGATTCACTGTTCACCTGTGTCAGCTCTGAAATGGCACAAGGGGATAAGAGAGGTCTCCCAGAGGGAACACTGATGGCACTGCACAGGGTAGAACAGCAAGGGACAGAGTGCAGGTCAATTCTGCAAGCATTCAGCAGCAGAGTGATCATCAGTGCTCGTTAATGTGTCAGAGTTCCCAGTTAAATAGAAAAGATAGGTGGATTAAAATTGTATTCCAGGACATGTGGCTTTCAAAGCTTCCTGGCAGTGGTAGAAGTTAAGTAGCCAAACACAAACAGCCTGGAATGCCAAATGAGCTGAGGAATGCAATAAAAATGCTAAGTAAGAGAGACAACACCAAGGGAACAGCCTGGGCACCTCTGCCTGTTACCCCCCTACCCCAGGCACTGAGATCCAGCAGCATCAGCCCCTGGTGATGCTCTGGGGCCCAGGGGGACACCATTAAACCCAGGGGACACCACCAAGGCCAGGGACCTGCAGCCAGAACAGCTTTCTTCCAAGGGGAGAGGCAGAGTTTGGAGGGCTGGGGTGGATCTCTGTGCTCCTGCAGCCACAGGTACCTTGACTGTGGACAACACGTGCCCAGCAAGCAGCAGAGGAGCCTTGGAGAGACTTAAAAATCATACCCAGACTCACTCCTGATGTGGGAAAGCAGCAGTTCACAGAAGAGGACACAAACAGGAGTGCCCAGACACACCCTGGCTGTGCCAGCTCAGGAGGAGCCTGCCCAGCACCCCATCCCTCCACATGGCAGGGACACGGGACAAAGATTCCCAGACCTTCACTCATCCCCAGCACGGAACACGGTGATGCTTCCAACAGAACCAACTTGTTTTGTCTCAGAAATACCAACCATCTGCTCTGCACTCCCAGTTTCTAGCACGCTCCCAATTAATCAGCCATTAAAAACCCTCCATTAATGCGACCAAGAACACCAACATATGTGAGCTCAGGAAACAGAACCAACAAAAGTGTTATTTCAACTAAACTGCTGCAAGCAACCAAGTAATGAAATAATATCATTCCCATCTTGGAGGTTCAAGGCCAGGCTGGACAGGGCTCTGAGCAAGCTGGGATAGGGGAAGGTGTCCCTGCCCATGGCCGAGGGTGGGGTGAGATGGGCTTGAAGGTCCCTTCCAACCTAAACCATTCCATGATTCTGTGATGATTCAAATCCACAGCCCTCAAGCAGCCACACCTGCAGGCAGGAGTGACCAGGCCCATGTGTCAGTACATCCTTCAAGTGCTCTGTCACAGCCACACACCTCGAACCACCCCCTCTCCAAAGCTGGCATCAGCCTCAGGGGCAGCTTCCAGCCAGAGCTGGCATCAGGGACAGATCCCTGCACCCCTCAGTGTTCTGTCAGTAGGATCAGAACAGCTCCAAGTGCAGAACAGCAGAGGTGATGTGAGGTAACACAAACTATTTCTCCAAGCCCTGTGTGTGTCTCTGACAGCAGCCAGCAGCAGATTGCTGGGGAGGAGTATCAGAGCAAGGAAAAGTGAGTGCCATTCCCTGAGCCTCCAGCAATCTGCAGCTTTCTCAACCTTTCGGATTTCTCAAGCTGAGGTGGTGACTTTCAGTAGCCTGGGGGATTCTTCTGTCAGCCAAGAGCTCCCAGGGATCCTGAAGCCCAGGTTTTCTGTGCTCCAGGTGAGAGAACTGCAGGCAGTGGCCTCAGCCCAGGCCCAGGGATGATCGTGGTTTCTGGGAAAACCTCCTGGAGCACCTAAGGCTGTACTCCAGAGCCATCTGTTTGTCAGTACAGAACTAAGAATTCCACAACACAGAAGGGAAGGAAAAGCTGGCAAATACCAGAGGTCTGGTTCATTTTCTCTGCTAACAAACAAGGGCACTGAGGAGAAGGGCTGCAGCAACGCCTCCAACCTCCTGCCCCAGAGAGGGGAAAAAACATCACACCAGACATAAAACCTCCCTTTCTTGCCAGTGAGCAAGAAACTCACTTTGGTCATTTTTTTCCCACAAAACACAAATTTCCCAAGATATGCAGGAGCAGGAGCACAGGTGTCCTAGTTCTAAGTCTAATAAAGCATGGCCTGAAAGTTGTCTTGAGAAATGAGCAGCTCAGGGGGCAGAGAGTGATTTCTGAGGCTCAAAAATGGTTTCAAATCCTCCTCACCTGAAAAGCAAACCCACATCAAGAGACAAGTCCAGTACAAAATGCACTGTGGAAAAATTCCAGCAGAGCAAATTTACTTGCTTGGACTCCATTAAAAGAAAATTTACTTTTGGCCTAATAAAAATCTACAAAATTATGTGGCAAAGTCACATAATTAATAAATGAGTTGGATGTCAGAGGATCTCGCCCAGCAAAAAAATACTAAATTGGGCACCACAGTGAACATTGCACATTTAAATCTAATCTGTGTGTAAAGACAGGCAGCACTGTAATTAAAAACTCCACTAAATTATTAGCAAAGATTTTTCAGTGAGCTCTCCAATACATTATACATTTTTAGAACTGAAAAGAAGGAGAATTTAAAGGGCAGAAAGGAATGAGAGAGACACATATGTTGGATTTGAACCCCTCCCTACTTCAGTTTGAAATTCTGAGATCAGAGGGCTCCCACATAGAACCAGGATTTGCACAGCCATGTGGTGTCTTTTAGCTGGTCTCAGTAAAGGACCAAGAAAACAGTCAGGCAAATACTTTTGAAAAATCTGAATACTGCAGAAGAACTTCTTATCAAAAGATGCTCTCAGCTCTATCAGGATTAAGAGGAAAAGAATTAACAATAAAAACAGACGTTATGAACACTGACCAGAATTCATAAGCATGATGAATTGCACGGCAGAAAAACCTGCCCCCCTTCCTGGCACTCCAGTTGAGAGCTGGAAAATTCTGTTCCTGCTTTCTGGAAGTTGGATATTCCACAGCCTCCTTCCTTGGAGCCCCCGATGCAGAGGAAGGGCTGTCACACCGGGGTGACAGCACAGCCAGGGGACAGCAGGGCTGCACCTCGGGGTCCCTGTGCTCTGCAGGACCTTCTGCTCTGCCCACAGAGCTCAGAGCATTTTTCATTCTATCTCTGTCTCAAGGTGAAGGCAGGTCCAGCTGCTGCTGCCAGCTCCCAAATAAATCTTTCATCACACAGCTTGTGACAGCAGCAGAGCTGCCCCAGCCCTGGGCCCAGCACTGCAAGGACCTGGAGCTGCTGGGGAGATCCAGAGGAGGCTCCAGGGGGATCAGGGGGATGGAGCAGCTCTGCTGGGAGGAAAGGCTAGCACAGCTGGGGTTGTTCAGCCTGGAGAGGAGATCTGGGGTGAGCTCAGTGTGGCCTTGCAGGGCCTGAAAGGAAAGATGGAGAGAGAATCTGTCCAAGGGCCTGGAGTGCCAGGACACAGGGAATGGCTTCCCACTGCCAGCGGGCAGGGCTGGATGGGACATTGGGCAGGAATTGTTCCCTGGGAGGGTGGGCAGGCCCGGGCACATGGTGCCCAGAGCAGCTGTGGCTGCCCCTGGATCCCGGGCAGTGCCCAAGGCCAGGCTGGATGGGGCTGGGAGCAGCCTGGGACAGTGGGAGGTGTCCCTGCCATGGCAGGAGGTGGCACCTGCTGATCTTTAAGGTCCCTTCCAACCCAAACCATTCTGTGATTGGAAGCTCCATGGAAGCACAAACATCCCTTAGCATTTAACTGGGACACAATCACAGTGTCTGGAAACAATATGTGAATTATCATAAATCCCAGAAACATCAAATGTCAAAGAAAGCAGCACAAATGGTTGGGGAAAGCTGTAGGTCCCCCACGCTGGTGCTCCCTGTGTGCAGAATGCACCCCTGATGGAGAGCAGGCTGCTCACCTGAGCTGGCCCCCTTACAGATCAAAATATAAAAAAAAAAAAAAAGAAATTTGAAAAAAAGAATTAATTAAACCCACAGAAAGAATTAAGCAGTGAAACCACTAAGTCCTGTCTCATTACAGGCAAAGGCAGATTTTTTTTTTCTGGAGGAAGGAACATTCTGAATACTTTTCCAGTTTTTGTGGACTGTAAATATTCACTATCAAACTGAGATTTTCTAGCTGTCATTACTTTTATATCCCTTTAATAATACAGAAGTAGCTAAAAATGACCAAAACAAGCCCCCAAATCCTGTTGAATAGATTCATCTGCAACCAGCTCCAACTCTAAGCACTGCCCACAGCCTCCTCATGCCAATTCCAGGGAGAAGAAAACCACTTCTTAAGTGTCAGACTGTGTTACAACTCAGCCTGCATTCCCACCAGGACTGGGGTCAGCCTGCATCCCAAGGCCAGGCTCCTTCCCAGAGCTGCAGCAGCTGATGATTCTTGCAATGTTCAGTGTTCCTGCCTGCATCCTCCTAATTCCTTCTCTCCTCATCTCCAACCTGCAGCAGGGGAATTCAAGGCATCACTGCAATATCCAGCTAAGTTCATCTTCACAGGAAGGGAAAGGATTTTTCTATCATAAATATATTAAGTTGCAGAAGAAAGCTAAAACCAGCTACTCTCCCCACATATTAAGGCTGCTCTCCACAGCTCTGGAACATATTTGAATCCCAGAGCAATGAAATTATATGGATCAAATGTAAAGTATGGATTAAATGTTAAGTCAAATATTGTAATCAGATGCTGCCATTTAACTTGCAATTAGAAAAAAAGGTTGGGTCAAGGCAAAAACCATTTAAACCCAAAAAATAAACGTGAATAGCAGCAAATCTTCAAAGCAATTTTCCAAACTGAGAGTTCCTTTCAGAGAAGATTTTCAATTAAGCCTTGTCAAGTACATGAACAGCTCTCATTTAGATGCACCCAGGGCAGGTCTGACCCCAGTTCACACCCAAACCCCAGGTGCTGATGAGCTCATCTGGGAGTTCAGGGAACAGCTCAAGGGGCAGCAGCTGCTCAGCAAGGCCCCAGTGCAAACCTTTCCACACAGAATCATGGAATGCTTTGGGCTGGAAAGGACCTTAAAACTCATCTCATTCCATCCCTGCCATGGGCAGGGGCCTTCCACTATCCCAGGCTGCTCCAAGTCTGATCCAGCCTGGCCTGGGACACTTCCAGGGATCCAGGGGCAGCCACAGCTGCTCTGGGGAACAGTTCCCCTCATGCCAAACGTGCAGATGAATAGGAAAACAACCTGAAAACAAATCAAGATTTCACTTCACTACTCAGTTCATTTTTTGTTGCAGGAAGTCAGAAGAAAACAAATCATTCTAAAACCCATCCCCTGCCCTGAAAGCAAAGCAGCACCTGCATGTGGCTCCCAGCACTTTGTGAGCACCGAGGAGGAACACCCAAACAACTCAGCCAGAGCACAGAGGAGGAAATACAAAAGCTACAAGTTAAAAAAAAAAACGAGAAAAAAGAAAATGTTGCTTGTGTTAAACAAAGAAAGAAGAACTGCAGGAGAACTGCCAGCAGCCCCAGCACAGCTCTGCAGGGCCTGGCAGCTCCGTGGGGCTGGGGGAGCTCGGCCACGCAGCTCCTGTGCCAGCGGGGCTGGGGACCAGAGGCTCCCTGTGTTTGCCCACAGCACTTTCCTCTCCCACTGCAGCCCTCTGCTCCCTTCTGCCAACAGCTGCAGGTGCCAAGGGTGCACACAGCCACCTGGAGCTGCCCAGCACTGCACAGGCGGCAGCCCAGGGCAAGGAGGGGAAAAGGGTGAAGGAGGAAAGGCCGAGTGAGCCCAGCACAGCCCCCTCTGGCACTGCCTGCTGCTTTCAGCCCAAACGGGTGTTTTTATTCTCAACAGTCCATCGACCTACTTCAGTTTCTGTTTGTTTTATTTACAGGCTCTTAGTGTTGTCACACATCAAAACAAGCTGGCAGTGATCCCTAAGGAGTCCCCATCAGCAACACAGCCCCATTATGGATGTAACATTTTTCTGCCATCTCCAAAATAGGAGGAATCTGCAAACACCCACAAATTAGTTCTCACTGTAACAAGGCTCCACCCTAAGTTACACACAAATTCAGGCTTTAGAGGGTTAAAGAGCTCAAGCACCACTGGCTTTTTCCTGTGCCTGTTTACCCAGAAGATTTTTAAGCACAAACAGGAGTGTCAGCTACAGACAACAGAAGTCAGAAAGAAAATTACCAATAAATGTAAGTGGTTACACCTCAAGCATCACATAACCTGTACTTTTAAATAGGCCATGAGAGAGCAGACTAATAATTTCTCAAAGGACTACAAGAGATTCACTCAAGAGATCTGTAGCAGCATTTGAGGATGAGGAGGATGTCAGGAAATGTCAAACACCACTAATGAACACAAAATGAATTCTGAATTAAATACATTGGTTTTGTGAGAAACTGGAACTTGCACAAGCAACTTCACCCATGGATAAAGCAATTAATGACTCAACTGTGAGCTGAACACATGGTTTTGTGGGCATCAGACAGACAAACAAGCTGGCAACAAATGGGACAATGATCTCAGACTAAACTTTGGATTTCCAGTGCCAATCTGGATCTCCTCCACGAGCCTCTTCCACCAAGTCTTATGCTTACCACACATGTACAGCCACAACACAAAGAAACTGCCTAAGAAACCCTTTGCTGGATGAAGCTTTTCAGCTGAGGAGGCCTGAAAGACTCTCACCAATGAGCTGGAGAGACTCAGACTGCCAGGTGCCATGGGAACAGTGCCCTGGTGTGGGATGTGTCTCCTGGAGTGCCTATGGGGAGCTGAGGGCATCAGGACAAGGGCCAGAGAGGCTGGTGAGTATTTCCAAGTCATTAGGACAAAAAAGTTTCCCACTATAATTAAATGCATGTTAAGGATGGGAATAGAGAAGCAAGAAGCAGGAAAAAGGCTGATCCTAACCACTGCTGCAGAATCACAGAATGGTTTGGGCTGGAAATGACTTTAAAGATTACCTGTCCATGGACACTTTCCACTATCCCTGGTTGTTCCAACCTGGCCTTGGACATGTCCAGGAATCCAGGGGCAGTCCCCACTTCTCTGGGCAACCTGTGCTGGGGCCTCCCCACCCTCACAAGAACTTCTCCTTCATCTCTGACCTAATCCTGCCCTGAGTTTGTAACCATTCCCCACAGTCCTGTGGGGACCTGGCCATATACAAAGTCCCTCTCCCTCCTTTTTTATAAGGCCACAGGATTCTCTCCAAAACCTCCTCCCCAGCCCTGCGACCATCCCCAGGTACTGCTACCCCTGACACAGCATGGCCTGCCCTCTGACAGGTGACAGTAGGTGGCCATGCCACTCTCAGGTGAGCAGCAGGGTTTGTTTGCTGTGATGCCACCATGGAACACTCACCCACAGCACTGAGGGCGTGCTTGAGCTCCAGGGTGAAGGCTGTCAGGGGCACCTCCTCAGACACCGGCATGATCGCCACCGTGGACAGGTTGCTGGCAGGATTCCCTGCATCCCACTTGCTGCTGGAGCCGTGCAGTCCAAGAGGATGACCTGTCCACAGAGAAAACACCTGCCATCAGTCAGCCAGGCTGCAAAAAATGCAATGGTGCCTTCAGGCAGGAGGGAAAGTGTCAGTGTGTCACCGAGCTGCTCAGCGTCAGAGAAATGTAACACAAACCTCCACAGCATGTGAGAGCAGAGTTCCCACATATTGCATTGGAGAGGAGGAAGATCAGTTTCCATCATTTTTGGTTACTGGTACAGCATATGTGGGTTGAAGTTAGGCAATGTTAAAAATATGCCAGGAATACGTTAAATGAAACGTGGATTTACCTGACCCAGGAAGACAAAGATTAAAAGGCACTTAAAATCCCTTTACCACAACTTTGGAACTGATTTAGTTCACAAGAGGAACTAACAAAACCCCCAAACCTGTTGTCAGTATTAAAATATTCCAAAACTTAAAAATCCCTTTCTTATGGTACTCCTAAACAAGGAAGGAAACAGCTGTTTTCAACAAAGCTCCCACAGAAAATGTGCATCTCTACCTGTTTTCCCTTCTCTGCAAGATGCAGAGCTTTCCAGATATGGGCTTAGGAGTATTAAAATCTGGAACCTCTGAAGTAGCTGCAAAGTACCTGGGAGCTATCTCTAATATAATTTGGTGAGTACAAGCAGAGGAAAAGCAGTTTTTGAGAGAAAGCTGCAATGCATGTGAGGAAGATCAAGATCTTCCCAGACAGCTTAGAGCAGGTAAAGGTCAATGTTCTACAAACTGTTCTTGTTCTGATACTCTTATTTCTCTTTAGCTGAGCCTTCTCAGAAAATCTCACTCTGCTGCTAATGACTGTCAACTCAGCTCTGAGAACACAAAAGAATTTTGAATTTAAGTTGGGATTTCACATCCTGCTTATCTCATTTCACCCAGCAAAGGCCTAAGGTGTACCAAGATGAATTCTTGAGCTGGGCATGTGGAAATACTTGATATCCCCTGTGCAAATCCATTCAAAGGCTCAATGCCAGGGTGACAGACCACTGCAGGACACAAAGAAATAGCAGATAAACTTTGTTTTGAAATATATTCAGCAATTGAGTTATTCATTTCAAATCTTCTAAAACAGCTCTGCACAGAACATTAAATAGTTTTTCCCCTCCTTCTGGTGATCTTCAAGAAGATATCTGTAGGTTCAAACAGATTACACATCACAGCTCAACCCCTTCATCTCCACAGGCCCTTCCCTTCTCAGAACTTCAATGGTGATTCTCTGATTGAACTCCTGTTACTCTAATTTTCCTCCCACTTTCTGTTTCCCCCATTTTGCCCTGTTTCCCAGGCAGTGCAGGCTCTGCCCTAGGCCACAGAGGCATCTCAGCAGGCACAGAAGTTCAAGTACAATTGTCACCAGGCATTTGTGCACAAGTGGTTGTGCCCAGAAAGCTGAGCAGGTGAAGAAAGAGCAGATTCCCTTCCCCAGACTGCTCTGAAACAGGAAAGTGGGTGACCTTCATTTTCAGTCTCCTTGGAATTTGGCAAAACCAGCAACTGAAGTAATTTAAACCCCTCAAGCAAACAAAACCCAAGCAATCCTCAGCATCACAGAGCCCCACAACACCCTCAGTAGTTAAGGGGCTTCTGTTTGCTTTCAAATGCTGCTCAAGAAAATTGGGAGAATTCCCTCCTACTCCCCTCAGTCAGCAGAGACTTTGTGTTGGTGCTGCCACAAACACACAGCTTCAGAACCAACCCATGGCAGGCCTCTTCCTCCAGACAATTTATTAAAATACTGCAAATGCAGGCATTTAAAATCAGTCTGTGCTGCTGCTGCTCAGCACAGTGCTCTGATTCCAGCCCATTACAGCTACTATTTCCAATGGTCCCTTTTCCATTGCTCTTGCAGGAAATTCCAGGAAATTCCAGTGCATACAGGCAGCAACACTTCTGTATCTCAGTTACAAATAATTCCATTTCCATACCCAGTTAGCCATGCTCTGCCAAAACCAACATGTGTGCACAGATATAATGAAATCACCATCCACTTGTGCCTACAGCTGTAACAGACCACAGAATCCCAGAGTGGTTTGGGCTGGGAGGGACCTTAAAGCTCATCCAGTGCCACCCCTGCCATGGGCAGGGACCCTTCCCACTGTCCCAGGCTGCTCCAAGCCCCAATGTCCAACCTGGCCTTGGGCACTGCCAGGGATCCAGGGGCAGCCACAGCGGCTCTGGGCACCCTGTGCCAGGGCCTGCCCACCCTCCCAGGGAGCAATTCCTGCCCAATCTCCCATCCAGCCCTGCTCTCTGTCAGACTGAAGCCATTCCCTGTGTCCTGTCCCTCCATCCCTTGTCCCCAGTCCCTCTCCAGCTCTCCTGGAGCCCCTTTAGGCACTGGAAGGGGCTCTGAGCTCTCCCTGGAGCCTTCTCTTCTCCAGGCTGAAATTCAGCAATGAATTTCCTTTCCAAGTATGCACTGCCTGTTTCCAAAATTAAGGCTGCAAGCCTGGCTCCAAGGAAGGCCCAGCATCAACAGGAATAGTCCAGGAATGAGTCTCACCTCCCTGCTGCAGGCTGCCAAGAATCTTCTCGCCCAGCAAGTGAATAAGTCTGGTCACAACCTGGGAGAGAAAGGGAAAAAAAGAAACATTCAGGCAGAATGTACTGAAAGTAGAGCATCCACATGGAGACTTCCAAACTTTTTTAAGATGTTCCCTGAAGCTGAGCCACAGAGTCATGGGTTTGCAGCTGAACCTTCTTTCCTGGCTGTAATGTGTGGTGACTGATCATTTGTCTTGGTTTCTCCTACCTTGTTTTACTTTAATTTGGAAAAACAAGAAAACAAAACAAGCCCAGAACAGGCAGGATTTAACTTGCTTTGGGAAAAATAAAAAAGGAAAAAAACCTGATTATCTGGGGAAACATGTCAAATTGCATTTTCAGCTCTCCTCATTTCTCTCTAAGTACTCTCACTGCTCAGTGGGTGCTGCACCTTTTGTAGGTGCTGAAGGCTCAAAAAGGTTCAAGTCTGTGTTCAAACAGAGCCTTCCCAAATCCTGGGGAATGGTTTAAAGCAGCCAATTTAAAATATTTGGGGAAAAAAAGGGGGGATAAATACACCCCCTGCAGAATCAAAACAAACTACCTAAGAAATTGCTTTCCCCCTCAAAGCATGTTTGTCTGGTAATTAATGTTGGAAGGCACAGATGTGCTCCCAGCTGTTTTTCCATCAGGACTCATAATAATATAAACTAAATGTATCTCCAAACTGACAAGCCTCTCTCCAACATGACCAATCAATAATTCCTGACAAGTGGGGTAGCAGAAGACTAATCCTTGCAATATCAAAAAGTGACAGACATGGAAAATGCAGCATTTATTCTGAAAGCTTTACAGATGTTTTACCAGAAAAGGAAAAGAGTTATTTAAATGCATTAAGGATTAATAGAGCAATCATTAAATATTCTGCTCCACACAAATAATGCAAGGTCAAAATAGCTCAGAAGGACATTAAAAAAAAACAAACCAAAACTGCCACAATGAAAGTTTTCCAAGGTTAACAAGCAAAACAAGCAGCAGCCAGGTTAGCTGGGGTCCTGGATTGTAAAATGGGACTCCAGGCTGCTCTTATTAAAGGTCTCTTTGTTGCATCTCAGGTCGTGGGTGCAGAGCCAGACCTAGAATCTCTCAGCATCAGCTCTAGGTATGCCTGGAGACCCCTTGGTTTTGGTTACAAAGCATTATATGTTTTCTTTACTGAATATCTTAATACATAACAGCCCATCAGTACAAAGCAGGATACTTTTACCATTAGCATAGAGCCTACCACAGCCCTTAAATGTCTGTATTATGTTAGTAACCATCCAACCACAAGGGTTAGTATGTTACAGTTTAATCTCAAAGCTGTTTTTATGTTCTCCTGCTGTGGAAGATCCTTAAACTCGATAAAAGATATGTCTTATAATTGCCTAGGTTATTCCTGAGACTCATTTACTTGGTAAAAAACATGTTCTGTTTGTAGTCTGACAAATCTATTGTTCTCAATTATCTACCTTATTCTCACCTTTATCTCTTCAGTTACCCAGTAAACAGCTTAGTTCAACCTTTGCCCTCAACAACATCTTTCTCTGTTCTATATATCAAAACTTGCTTTCATTACTGTAAAACTTTTTCCTGTTAAACTCTTATTCTTCCCAACACTGGATAAACACACTGTTCCCACAGGAACAGGCACTTCAGGATGCCTCTTTCAAATAAAGGGCCATGTAGGCATCAGGACAGGTCAGGATGCCCACCTGAGTCATTTATACATCCTGCCTTAAAAATGAAATCTAATGCAGCAAATTCTCCTGCACTGTGAAATGCTGTGTATGAAGCACTGATGTATTTAAAGTCGTCTGTGGGAAAAGGGGGAAGAGCAAACAGGAGGCTTCCAGCACAAGGGTGATTTGTAGGGGAGCACAGAAAAAGAGTTACCAAGGTTATTTCAGGGGTTTAATGGCATGGTTTGGGCTGGAACAGACCTTTCAAGCCCATCCAGTGCCACCCCTGCAGAGAGCAAGGACACCTTCCACTATTCCAGGTAGCTCAGAGCCCCATCTGACCTGGTCTTGGACACTTCCAGGGATCCAGGGGCATCCCCCACTTCCCTGGGCAGCCTGTGCCAGTTCTGCCCCATAGCCATGACTGCAAGTTCCTGAAGCTGCCACATCAACATCTCCTCAGTGACCAGGATAAACCCCTGGAAGTGCCTCTTCCATCTCCTCAGTGACCACCAGGATAAACCCCTGGAAGTGCCTCTTCCATCTCCTCAGTGACCACCAGGATAAACCCCTGGAAGTGCCTCTTCCATCTCCTCAGTGACCACCAGGATAAACCCCTGGAAGTGCCTCTTCCATCTCCTCAGTGACCACCAGGATAAACCCCTGGAAGTGCCTCTTCCATCTCCTCAGTGACCACCAGGATAAACCCCTGGAAGTGCCTCTTCCATCTCCTCAGTGACCACCAGGATAAACCCCTGGAAGTGCCTCTTCCATCTCCTCAGTGACCACCAGGATAAACCCTTGGAAGTGCCTCTTCCATCTCCTCAGTGACCACCAGGATAAACCCCTGGAAGTGCCTCTTCCATCTCCTCAGTGACCAGGATAAACCCCTGGAAGTGCCTCTTCCATCTCCTCAGTGACCACCAGGATAAACCCTTGGAAGCCTCTTCCTTGCCCCCAGGGCACAGTGTCCATGCCCACTGCCAGCGATGTGGGGAGCACAGCAGGAAAGCTCCCAGCCTTCTGCCTTATCCTGGAATCTCAGACAGGATCTCAAACACTTCCCTTTGTCCAAAATACAACAGAACCTGATCATCACCCAACCACACAACTCGTTGCCACTTCACCACCAAGCTCGGAGGCTCTGGGGTTCCCCGAAGGTGCCGCATGGGGCTACAGAAAATGACCCCAGCCACGGGGAGAATCCAGGGAAACAGGGAATTCTTAACAAAATAGAGACTGATGGCCCTTGCTGAGGGAGATAATCTGCTCCCAGGGCACATTTGCTATACCCAGCTCACAGGCTTCACCTAAACCTGCAGCACCACAGCAGGACCTTCCTTCAGCAGTTTCGGGAGGTGCTGTGAACATTTTACACTTGTGAAGCACTTAAGCATCAGAATTTTAATTACTTACTAAAACCATCTCCTGTATTTATAACTTTTTCTGCTTTACAGGCAACTAAGGAGAGCTCCAGCTAAGTTACAAAATATGTCCAAGGTTAATGATGGAACTAAGAATAGAACCTATTGGTCTCATTTTCCAGTTGGCTGCTCCTATTACCGGGAAATATTATTTGTCTTGTTTGCTGGAGCAAACCTTACAGCCTTGGTATGTATAGATAGGGAAAATTATTTCCCTGGTGACTTTGTACAACAAGCAAAGCTGCTCCCCAGAACAGGATGAGTCACTCTGTCGCAGTCATGGCAACGTCCAAGGAACATCAATTTGGGATCCGAGCTCAGAACTGAAATTTCCACCGAGTTTTCTATTACACACGCCAGATATCCTTTCACAAAAAGGCAATGTTTTCCTTTGAAAGGGACTTGTCCATCCTTCTAAGGGAGAAGTCAAGACAAATCACATCCCTCCATCCACAGCACACCCGACCTGATCGACCCACAGCTCTCAGTGTGCAGGGCAGCAGGAGCAGCTCTCCCTAAATTCAGGGCAGCTGGGGGAGAACTGAAAACCAACAGGAAAAATTCATCCCTCAGGTTTCCAAACCCCTTTATTCTGCCTCCCACACAGCAGCAAGGCATGGGAAGGAGCAGCACAGCTCAATGCAGCCCAAGAGCCCAAGGAAGCCAAGGGATCCGGGAGAGGACAGGGAGAGCTTGGGCAGGGAGGATGAGGAATGAGCAGGAATTAGCCCTTGGGCTAGGAGCAAAATGACAGGGACTGAAGGGAAACAGTTATTCCAAGTGTGTCTGGACAAGCTGGAGGCAGAAGGGCAGGTATAGGGTGGGTACCTCAGTGCAGAATCTGGGCTGTGACTCAGCAGTCCCTCATCCCTCCTGTTCTGCTGCACTTTGTAGGAAATTCAAGGCGGGGCTCAGTCTCTTCTCCCAGGTAAGAAGAGACAGGACATGAGGGAACAGCCTCAAGCTGTGCCAGGGGAAGTTTAGTTGGATATTAGGAAAACTTCACTGCAAGGGAGGTCAAGCACTGGCACAGGTTGCCCAGGGCACTGGTGGAATCACCATCCCTGGAAGTGTTCAAAAAAAGTGTGGATGTGACACTTGGGGCTATGGGTTAGTGGTTATCATGGTGGTACTGGGGAAAGGGTTGGACTTGATGACCTTGGGGGACTTTTCCAACCTTAACAATTCAAGGAAAGCTCTGGGAATTGGCAGTGAGGGCTTGGGCAGAGGGGCAGGGCAGGAACTGGACTGACCTGGAGAACACAGCGAGTTTCCCTCCTCGGGGGGTGCAGCCCCCAGCACTGCCCCACACTTCTGAGCCAGGGACAGCCTGGGCACTGCTTTTCCCAGAGCCTTCTGCCCCCCTTCCCATGGGAACGCCAGTCTTTCCCAACCACAGTGCCAGAACAGCCCAGAACACAGTGCCAGAACAGCCCAGACATCTGCACAAGCAAAATCCTCCCATTTTCAGGGTGTCACCATCACCCAGGGCGACACAGCCTTCCCAGTCGGAAGCGTCTGCTGTGCTCACCCCTACAGCACATCCTGGATTTTCCAGTCTCTTCTAGCACCCAGCCCTGCAAACACCCCTCCTGCTGGCACAGGACCAGGCAGTTTCAATTTAAGGCTTGAAGAAAAATCTGCGAGAAGGCAGCGAGTCGGAGCCCAGACGGATCAAACAGCACCAGGAGGTTCCTAAATTAGGCAAGGATCGTTAATTGCCTGTAAAGCAAACGCAGCTTTTGGACCCCTCGTGCTGGGGATGGAGCTGAGCTTGGTTTAGTTGGTGAGGAAGTTGAATTAATCCTTGCTCATGATTAGGAACAGCAGTAGCAGCAAGCAGCCAGCCAGCTCAGTTAATCACAGTTAATCACAGGAACAAGTGGCCGAGCTGTGGATTGGACTCTTGGCTGCCAGGACAGGTCTGCTCAGAGCTCCCCAAACTGCCAGGGAGCACAGCTTCCCACCCCCTGTGCCTGCCCAGGCTGGGAGGTGACTCAGGAAAGTCACAGAGCACCTAAACAGGCACTACAGGGGCTCATGGGTCGAGTCTGGAGCCGTGGGGTCTGCCCAGGTCAGGGAGGTGACTGAGTTCACCATCAAAAATATCCCCAAAGCACACAAAACCCCACTCTCCTGAGCTTATGCAAGTGTTTTCAGGCCACAAGGACAAAATCTGACCTTACAGGTCTGAAAAACTGAGTACATCTCCACTTCAAAAGTTGCTTGGGGCTCCAGGTGCATCAGTGCCATTCTCCAAAAGGCCCAAACCCCTCCAGCTCCCACAGACACCACTGCAGATGTCACCTCAAAACCCTGGCCCAGAGCAGGATGTTCAGGTGAGATCTTTTACAAGGGAAATGGCTATTTATCCTTCTCCTCCTGCCACCCACTTCCCTTTTCAGATGAACTCCCCAGGACATTTGTGCGGGGCCAAACAGGACAAAGTGTTTCTGTTTGTAAAATGGTGTTGGAGAGCACTTCCCTCAGCACAACTCCACCTCTCTGCCCCAGCTCACCACTCACCACCTCGTCTGCCTACAAACATCTTGTCTTCCTGGCTGTTTCTGATCAACTCCATCCCAGTGAGACCCACCCAGGCTCTCTCAGCACCCCAGACCCCCAGATCTCTCCTGTCTACTGTGACAGTCTGTTCCTCCACCTGCTACAGAGAAGCTGCTGGGAAGGCATTCATTTTCTCTGTGCTTAATTAATGTTCAGTTACTCCACAGACCTGCAACCTCTGCATTCGTGGCAGGGCAAGTCCTAAACACCACATCCTAAGGGGCTGTATTTCCTTCCTTTAGGATGATTAATTCCTGTTTCAAAAGCAGGATGTGTCCAGGCAGGATCTCAGCTCTGCTACTGCTGGTGCCAGCACAGAGCTGAGTGCTCCATCCATCCTAGGTCTGAGGTGTTATCAGAGCACCACCTGCTCCACAGCCACTGCAATTCCCACACCAAGAGGTTACAGTCACTCTGCAGTGCTGCATTTCCTATAATCCCTTTAAATATCTCAAACTATTACCTACCCCTGCTAATCTTCCAAGGCTGGGTTCTGGTTAAAGCTTTTGTTCCTATTCAACTGTGAAACTCGAGAGTTGATTTACAAAAAGCTCTTTTGAAAGTGATTTTCATGAGAATTCAGTCGGAAAATATTTTCCTGTGGACTTTTATTTCAATCTGTGAATATTATGGATTGCCTGGCAAATTGAATTATCTGCTGATAGACAGCAACTAATCCCAACAAAGCTTGCTCCATCATAGGTAACTTTTGATTTAGAGAAAACTCTACATGAAGGGGGCCTACAACAAACGTGGAGACAGACTATTTATAAGGGCCTGGAGGGCCAGGGCACAGGGAATGGCTTCCCACTGCCAGAGGGCAGGGCTGGATGGGACATTGGGCAGGAATTGTTCCCTGGGAGGGTGGGCAGGCCCTGGCACAGGGTGCCCAGAGCAGCTGTGGCTGCCCCTGGATCCCTGGCCGTGCCCAAGGCCAGGCTGGGCATTGGGGCTTGGAGCAGCCAGGGACAGTGGGAGGTGTCCCTGCCATGGCCGGGGTGGCACTGGCTGGGCTTTAAGGTCCCTTCCAGCCTAAACCAGTCTGGGATTCTAAATCAAGGGAAAATGTCACAAAATCAACACCAATATCCAAATTCACAGCCACAACTAACTTATGTAAGGTCCTGTGTACTACAAATCCTTTTTAGTTACAGAAGAAGAAATAGATAAAAGCATATGTAAGAACAAAACATAGAAACCCCAAACTGTAAGATACATTTATCACCACAGCCCTACCCTGCACCAGGGTTCAGCTTTCACTGACTGTGATTTTAAATCAAAGCTCCTGTGCAGGGAAGCCAAGGGCCAGGCCCCTGGAAGCCTCCCCAGCCCCGGCAGCATTGTCTCCTGCAGGTTCCTGGGCCAGGACAGCAGCCTTGGCTGAAGGGATGAACCTGACATGGCCATGTCAGTCCTGCACAACCAAGGGATGTGTGCAGCCCTACAAAGCTGAATGGGGTTCTCCTCTTTGTGTCCTTCACCACCATCCACACCCAAGAGATCAGGATGCTGCAGGGAACAAGGAGCCTTGGAGGTGAGCTGGGGAGTCTCCAGTGCCTTTGAAGTCTAAAAGGAGGATGCTTCCTAGTTCAGCTTTTAAAACTTCAGTCATCCAACAGGGCACCCCCAAACTGCAATCACAGAATACTCTGAGAACCTCCTGAGCTGGAAGGACCCACCAGGATCCTCCAGCCCAGCCCTGTCCCTGCACAGACACCCCACCAAGCCCACCCTGGGCATCCCTGGCAGCGCTGGCCAAAGGCTCCTGGAGCTCTGGCAGCCTCGGGGCCGTGCCCATTCCCTGGGGAGCCTGGGCAGTGCCAGCACCCTCTGGGGGAAGAACCTTTCCCTCATTTTAACCTAAACCTCTCCTGACACAGGCCACTGGTCACCAGACAGAATTTAAATACGTTAAATAACAATCTACTGGTGCCTCCACAGCAGGGTATTGCAGAGCTTCCCATCCTGGTGTGATTTAGTTAAAAGACCTGTAAAAGGGTTTTGTGCCACACAAAGACCCTACGGATGAGCTGCCATGAAAAACAGGCCTGCCAAGGGTTTTCTGTTCCACACAATAAGAATAATTGGAGTAAAATAGTGCAAACAGCCATTTTACCCACACAAATCCACAGAACAGCTTCTGGGGAGCTCTGTCCAGGAGCTAAGATTATCCTTGACCAGCTTTCTTAAGGGCTTTTTCTAAGGGACAAGGGAGGAGGAGAGGTAAATTAGATCCTCAGCTTGAATAAAAACAGGGTGTTACTGAAGCTTCACATGGCCCAGATCAGATAAACACTTGTCCTGGAATCAGGGAGCTTAGCAAGGGGTCTCCAATCGAAACTTCTGATGTTTGATCAGTGCCATGAGAAAGCAAACCCTCAGTGCTTCCTCACAACAATTCCTGGCACCTTTTCAATGCTGCTGAAGCCCACAGAGGAACTGAAGCTTTATCCTGGGGCTGTTTGAGCTTCTAACGCTTGGGATCAATCACGTCCTGAAGAAAAATGTCATTCTGGCACCAGTGCTGATTCAATCCCCCCTCCTGCCAGCCTCACTCAGTGACCACGGTGTTCCCACTGAATTCCTTCTCTCCTTTTCACATCCACTCCTCTTACATCGAGGAACAGTTATTGAAATGGACCAGGAGAACAGATACAGAAAAATCCAGCACAGCCTCTCCTGACCTTTTCCCCAGTGCCACATCAAGCTTAAGGCATGACACACAACCTGCCCAGTTCCTGTGGGCAGCCTTTTGAAAAGAGGGCACATGACAGAGCTCACTTGGTAAGGCACAGACCCTGGGGACGGCTCCAGCCACTTCACAGAGGCTCTGGTTCAAATACCCATATAAAGGTAGAAGAACTCCACTTGGAGATGGATGACAGGTTCTGAATATAAACCCCAAGGGCAGACTCAGAGCATTAAAAGGAAGATGCAGAAAAATTCTTTCTATTTCTCAGCACGCGTTTCCAGCACGCCAAAGGTTGTCTCACAGTTCAGCCCCCACAGCTCCCAAGCAGATTCTCAGCACCATTTCCATCAGCAACCAGCAGGTCTACATTTCAAGTTAGAATTCTAAAAACGAACTCAGCTCAGGAGAGGCAAAGCTAATCTAGGAAATGTGATCCCAGCTCTGCAGCAATGTTGGAACATCTCTGTGATCTGCTCACAGATTTCTGTGCTCTCGCTGCTGCCTCGACGCTGCTTTGCAGTGCCAGGAATCGTGAGCTGGTTCCCTGTCCTACTTTCCAGAACTGAAGGCAGGGATGAAAATAGAAAGAATCAATTCCTTTCCACTCCTGCAAGGCTGGAGAGCTTTGAACGGCACCAGAAATGAGCGCAGAGGCTGTCAGGGAGCAAAGGCTCTGGCTGGCAGAGAGCCCTGAGGGCTGTGCTGGAGAGCTGGGGGCACCAGGGTGGACAAAACCATTATGTTTGGCACCACAGACCACTTCCCATTGGGAATGCCTAGGATGCCATATCCAGAGTGAATCAAGGTTGAGATGCTTCCCTGAGAAGCCAGATGATGTAAGCTTGACTTCTGCAGACTGAGCAGGATCTCAGAAATCAACATCTATCGTTTCTGGGCACATAATCTGAAGGTTTGGCTGTTATTTATAACTGAGGTCAGGCTCCCCACACTCATCCATCTGTTTCAGCCCTCAGAATAACCTGAGCTATGGTGGGTCACCTGGAAGATCTCAGCAGATCAGTTCCTGTCTCTTCCAGGACCAAAGCAGCTGTCAGGAGACAAAACAGAAGGCAGTCATTTGGATCTCCCCCAAGGATCAGCCATCCCACTTCTCCAGATTGTGCACTGCAGCTCAAGGAACTGGAATTACTGCCTGGACTAACAGAGCACGATTTCCCTCATTTCACACAGTTCTCACTGGCAAGCACCACCCACGTCCTACAATTTTCTTACGCACCAGGTAATGTTTTCTTACAATGCATTCCAGAGTTGGAACCCTTCCTGGATCACTGACAAACACGGCATGGCTGGGAAGAGTCTGCAGGATGGAGTCCTCCCACCAACTCCTAAAATAAAGGGCTTTTCACCCTTCATAGGAACTGTCTGGAGCCTCCTCATGAGGGGGCAGCTCCAATCTCTGCTCCTTGTCTCCTGTGACAGTGACAGGATCTGAGGGAACGGCTGGAGCTGGGCCAGGGCAGGCTCAGGCTGGAGAGCAGGGAAAGGTTCTTCCCCCAGAGGGTGCTGGCACTGCCCAGGCTCCCCAGGGAATGGGCACGGCCCCGAGGCTGCCAGAGCTCCAGAAGCCTTTGGCCAGCGCTGCCAGGGATGCCCAGGGTGGGCTTGGTGGGGTGTCTGTGCAGGGACAGGGCTGGGCTGGAGGATCCTGGTGGGTCCCTCCAGCTCAGGATGCTCTGTGGTTCCTTGGTTCTGTCATGCTCAAGGGTAACAAACTGAGAGGGAAAGCCAAGCTCAAAAACTGCCCAGTTCTTGGCTGTTAAAACACACACACTATTCAGGCTCTGCAGAAGTCACCAAGAGGAACACCAAAAAACCCCAGTTCTCCCTTGAACTGAGGGGATTTCACCTGACTCAGGGGACCAGCACCACTGTTTGATCACTATTCACCAAGTGAGACTCAAGCCAACTTCCCCTCACCAGGCAGTGCAGGAGTATGGAGCTGACAGAGGCAGAGCTGCTTTCTGTCCTGTGCTTTTCTGCTTTGCAGAGGGAAATCCTCCAGCACTCTGCTGAATCATCAGCCAGCTCTTGCTACCCAGTCAATTATTTCAGAACTATTGCACCTGCTATCCCTTCATTACTTTATTACTTCTGCTTGAATGAGGAAAACAACATCATAAACCCTGTGTATAAATCACTCTCCTAGAATAACAGCCAAGAAAATAGGACAGAGAGAATTCATTTGGTCCATCCCTCTGCTAAGCATTACTCCACTGATCATTTTAGAAGAGGTTATAAAAACAAGTAACAACCTTTTAGTCCTTCTGGAGAGCAGAATGAGCTTTTTGTCACTGCAACTGCTGCCATTTCAGTTCAGTCCCAGTTGCTCTGTTCCAGTATGGTGAGCAGCATCTGCCCTTTCTAGCACAAGGCAACTTTATACATCTGAAAATAGCTACCATGACTTCCCTTAACCTTCTACAGGCTTTTTCTCTTTATAGGTCAGTATTTAACCAGCACTCAGCTGCCTCCTTGTCCTCCAGACTCTCTTCCTTTGGTCTCCCTCTGCCTTCAGATGTGCTGCCACAGGCTGGTGCTGGAGCTTTTCCAGCATCAAGGAGCATGTCAGGATTTCTTCACTCCAAAAAGCATTCTGTTAACATACTTTAGGGTTTTTGTGCAACTGCGTGACACAGTCCAGGCATGGGCAGCTTTTGATCCTCTACTGCCTGGATCCTTTTTCTAATAAAGTGAACCAGCTCCTGTCCTCTGCACAACATTTATCAGTTTCCCACTCAGGCACTTCTCTCCAGTAAAATCCTTTAAAGTTTACTTTAGCTGTTCGAGTTGTCTCCCAAATTTCTACCCTATGGTTTTACTCCACCACTTCAATTCTCTCTCACTTCTGTCCTTCCTCTCTTACCTGCACCCAAAGCACTGTGGGCAGCAGGGGAGGGGGATTCTGCCCCTCTGCCCTGAGCTCAGGTGAGAGCCCACCTGCAGAGCTGCCCCAGCCCTGGGCCCAGCACTGCAAGGACCTGGAGCTGCTGGGGAGATCCAGAGGAGGCTCCAGGGGGATCAGGGGGATGGAGCAGCTCTGCTGGGAGGAAAGACTGGGAGAGCTGGGATTGTTCAGCCTGGAGAGGAGAAGCTTTGGAGTGACCTAATTGCAGCCTTCCAGTGCCTGAAGGGGTCAACAGGAAAGATGGAGACAGCCAATTTAGTGCCAGAGGGCAGGGTTAGATGGGACATTGGGAAGGAATTGTTCCCTGGCAGGGTGGGCAGGCCCTGGTACAGGGTGCCCAGAGCAGCTGTGGCTGCCCCTGGATCCCTGGAAGTGTCCAAGGCCAGGTTGGACAGGGCTGGGAGCAGCCTGGGACAGTGGGAGGTGTCCCTGCCATGGCAAGGGTGGGACTGGATGGGCTTTAGAGTTCCTTCCAACCCAAACCATTCCAGGATGGACTCAACAGACAAAAAACAGAACATACAAAGACTCTGAAATCATATTAAAATATTTTACCCTAAGTTTTAAAGACAGTCTGAAGGCATTAACTGCATAAATCCTACATAAAGTCTATCTTATGTTCCTCTTTCTATTTCTAGTGGGGTTCTAAAACAATCTCATAGAAAAAAAAATGCAAGTTCTCATTTTTTTATACCAGTTTAAGATCTACTTAGAATTTGGAGACCTCAAACAGCAGCACAAATGTGTCTTTCTAACAACCTGTGTTGCAACACATTTCCTTAAAATATCTATTTTAACATTTTGTTTCATTGCAACTAATTAGCCAGACTATAGGCAAGTCTAGAGAAAACTGATTCCATACTGAAAAAGGTCAGGAATTTGAGGCTGATGGGTGGTACTCTTTAGACATGGGAAGACATTTGAATTTAATTACAAATAAATGTTTTGAATTGTGCTATAAATGTAACACTCAAGCTCAGTTTTAACTGCAAAGCAAAGAGATTCACAGCTCCACAGAGATCAGTGTTCAGGGGAAAACAGCTCTCCAGCTGGCAGAAAGGGAAGAGAGAGAAAAGAGACACTGAAATAAATTCCTGCCCCAAATAAAGAGGCAGAATTAGAACCCAGCCTTAGTGCAGAGCAGTGTTCAAGGCATTGCTCAGTGTTTAGGCCAGGTTGGATGGGCTTGGAGCAACCAAGTCTAGGGGAAGGTTCCCTGCCCATGGCAGGGGGTGGAACAGGATAAATTTTGAGGTCCCTTCCAACCCAAACCAGTCTATGACACTGGAAATTTACAGTCTATATTTAAAATCATCCACTACACAAGCAGAAAGGTGGGCTGGAATCCTGGGTCATTCCCTCCCTCCTGGATCAGTCATAAGGACAGTGATGGTTGACAGCAGCTCCAGAGTGGATGTCACATGTTTGGGATGTCCCCAGATTGTGGGGAGCTCTGTACTGAGCTCCCAGTTCATGAACCTGGGCAGGAATCACATTAAATAGAGAGGAATAAACTCTCAGGTCTGTTCAAGTGAGCTCCAGGGACCAGAAGTGCCTTACTAATCCCCAGCAGAAGTTCAGAAACACTTCAGCAAAAATAATTCTTACAGGGAAACCAGGAAGATTATTTTTCACTGACAGAGCTTCTGAACACTTATTGCCATAATTAAATTCTCATGGCAATAACAAAAATAAAACTCCACAGTTTTGGTACTATGAAAATGCCTGAATGGAGGCTTTGTACTGTACAGTTAAAAAAAAAAGTTATTCTAGGTGCTAGGAAAGCAAGAGAACCCAAGTATTTAAATTAGGGGGGGTGTTTTGCAGGATTTTTTTAAAGAAATCTGGTTAAAAAAAAAAGTCTAGGTCTTCCAAGACAGCAAAATGAAAAATCAGAAATAATTTGAAGAAACAGCATTAAAGAATTGCCTGTAAGGCCAATGCAATGATTAAGTGCTTAGTATAATGTCCCTGATGCACTTAGGGACAGAGGAATTAAATTTCAAGTCCGTCAGTCTCCAAATTTGCAGGAGAGAGATATAATGTCAAGTGAATTAAGGAAGATGGATGAGCTGTTGGATTCAAAGGGAGCAATCAGAGTCTTCAGGACACAGACAGATCTGGCAGTTCCCAGAATAAGGATTGACAACCTAAAATGGCAGGAAGAGGGAAACCAACCCCCAAATATCAAAGCTCTGGACATGAAGGTACAGAGAACCAAGGGTGGACTCTGAACCCCAGGAGGAGGAGGAATGAAGAACTTTTTTAGAGGGATTTTAGAAGCCAAACTTCCCTTTCCCATCAGTAGCACTAAGTGATTTCCACTTTGCTGACATCCTGCATTTCAGCAGAACTCCTCCCAGATACACAAAGCAGCCCTGCAATAAAAACCTGCTACAATTGATGAGAGGACAGAGCAAGGGAAGCTGGTGGAAGTCTGGGCTGGATCCGCTCAGGCAGACAAGGAGCACGCCATGTTTTCCCTGAATGCATCCATCACACAGAAAACGCAGAGGATGTGGTGCTAACGGGGAGTCAGCCTTTCAGACATCCTTTGAGAGACAAGAAAATGCTTTTCATTCCCTTACCTGGGGGAATTTGCGTTTGATGGAGATCAGGGCCCCCTCGGGGAGCTTGGCGAGCTCCGAGTCCCGCACCGCGTGCACCGTGGTGGCTCTGGGCTGGTGGGTCAGGGCCTCCACCTGCAACAGCACAGGGACAGAGCATCAGGGACAATTCCCAGCCTGTACCAAACACCAAACATCAGCACTGAGAGGCTGAACCGTTCCCAGGACCCGCTGCTGCTCCCACGCAGCCGAGCCTGTCCCAGGCTCTCACACCAGGGCACCGCAGCTGCCACGACCATCTCTGCACCCCAAACCCCTCAGGCACACCCTCTGCCATGGGGCAGCTGCACTTTCTCACAGAAACACAACCCACAGCCCCAGAGAACACCCAGGGGGAAGGTTTTGTCTGAGCTGCTTTGAAGGAGCTGCTTCCAAGAGCTGCCAGAACAACCAGAGCCCAGTCAGCACCACAAGAACCCTGAGAGCCTCTCACCCTCAGTGCTAATGGAGACAAAGCCACCCCAGAGCCAGGAAAACCCCATTTCCCTACTGCTCCCTCTTTCCTCAATGCCACCCTAAACACTTCCATTTTACCTCTGGAAGCTGAATGCCAACGACCTTGAAATAACTGAGACTTCCTAAAACTTAAGAAGGGGTGAGAGCAGGCTGGGTGGGCCTTGAGCAACCTGTGGTGGTGGGAGGTGTCTCTGCCCATGACACGGGGTGGCAACAAGATGAGCTTGCAGGTCCCTTCCAACCCAAACCAGCCTGGGATTCTAAGGGCAAATCAGCACATTTGGGCCAAAAATGAGCATTGCTTTTTATTATTTTAATTTTTTTTTTTTACACATGCATGTTTGCCTGTGCTGTGTAAACAGGAATGCCTGAATGGTTTAGGCTGGAAGGGAGCACTGCAGCTCCTCCAGTCCCACCTCCGTGCTCAAGCAGGGTCCCCTGGAGCACTCACTCAGGGTTGTGTCCACACAGGGCAGACGAGGAAAATCTACAGCAGAACACACCTCCCTGAGCAGTGCCCAATGATTTCACCCAGAAACATCTATTTTATTGACAGGAGAAGTATAAAGAAGAAGATGGCCACACGAAGAGTTAATACAGAGATTTTTCTCCTTCATGGAGAGAATCTGCCACCATATAACACAAGCTGGGGTAGAAGAAGAAATGCAGCTGTTGTCCCAAGCCCCACCTGCCCCAGACCTGCCACTGCCTCCTGGGCTGTTTGGAAGGCAGGAATTCCCTGGTGAAGTCTCTTCTCACAGCCAGGGACTTATCCTGCCAGGAGAGGCAGCATCACTGGAGCTACAACCTTTACTTGCTTCTGGTGCTCCACTTTGGGAGTTCCAGCAGCAGATAATGTTTATTGGGCTTAAAGTCCATAGATCAGCCATTTTCAAAAGAATGGCTGTGGCTGTAGCAGCTGTAACTACTGAGGTTACAACACAAACAGAAAAATCCCTCCCTAACTGCAATTTACCCACATTTCAAATCAAAGTGAGCATGACTTTGCATTTTTAATTTTCTACTAGAAAAAGAAATAAATAATACATCAGCTTAGAGCTGTTTGAGTTGTTTAGAGGTTGGGGGGTTGATGGTTTTATTTGTTTGATTGATTTCTGGGGCTTTTTTTAAGAATTTTTTCAAAGCTTATGTTGACAGCAAATTCCAACAGAAGCAACTAATTCCTCACAGTACTATGGGCTCAGACACAGAAAAAGCACCAGGTTAATAATAACAATAATAATAATAAATGCCTTGTGCAAAACACACAGCTCAGTGATCCCACTTCCACAAAGATCCTTCCTTGGAAAGCTCCATATCCACAAAATGGATAATCCAGCCAACCAGAACATCTGGAGCTCAAAAACTTGCCATTAGTCCAGAAAACTGAGACGAACTTGCCCATATTAACTTGATTTTCACCAGCACCAGCTGCTCTGCATGGAAAACTGCACAGGGAAATTTAAAGCACCTTTATTTTGCAAGCCTCAACCTTAGTTTTTTGCTCAGGTACCAGGGATGTTTTGTTCTGTCATCACATTTTAAACTAATTATATAGAAGGGCAAAAGAAAAAATCATCTTTGTACATACATTTATGGAGAAACAAACCCCCTTAAGGCTCCCCAAAGGGCTGTATAAGATGCTGTCTTTTATCTCCCTCCCCTATTGCCAGCTTTTTATCACAGGTTCTTGGCTCTGTAATTTACCCTCCTCCTCCTGAAAGCAGGTTAAGAGTTTCAGCTGTTAAAATAAAACCTTTCCTCTCAGCCAGGCACCTCCTGACTGAGTTTAATTTGTATCAAGAAGAAAAACGCTCAAACTGTCTGAGATTCTTTGCCACAATTTCTGTGATCTATGAGTGCATAAAATCAACTGTGCTCCAAGGGGCTCCTGAGCCTTTCAGAAAAGATGAAATTTGTAAATTTGTAGAAAAGACAATTAAATTTTAACTTTAAACACAGCCTCAGGGAGGGTTTTTTAGCTCCCAAGTGTAACTTTGTCTTTTTGACAGAGCAGAGAGCACAGGGAGACCTTTTCCAAAGCCCTGTCCCAAGGAGCCATTCAAATATCCACATTTGCAACTGCACCAGTCCCAGAGATCCCTGCAAGTGGGGATTGCAGTTCCCAAGTGATTACAGAAATTGGATCTTGGACTGTTCTTCCATACAGGTTCTATGGAAGTCTTTGATGTTTTCATTTAAATACACCCCAATATTCCAGCACGGAAAATATCTGAGTCCCAGATACTGTACACAAGGCAATTCCAACTGCCTTTTCCCCTTGGGTATAATCATCTGAGTTCCTCACCTCTACATTTATTAATAATCCCCATTATTGACTCATGAATTATCCCAGAGCAGCTGTGGCTGCCCCTGGGTCCCTGGCAGTGCCCAAGGCCAGGCTGGATGGGGCTTGGAGCAGCCTGGGACAGTGGGAGGTGTCCCTGCCATGGCAGGGGTGGGATTGGGTGGGATTTAAGGTCCCTTCCAACCCAAATAATTAATTCTGGGATTCAATAATGAATGAAATATTTCCTCTTCACTGAAGCGTGAGGGCTCTCATCTGGATGATCTGCAGGATGATTCTCAATTTTCACCACATTCTCCCCTCTTCATACCCTGTGGTTTTAGAGCCTTTTTTGCACTGGTTCTACATTTCCTGCACATGGAAATCTGCCCAACCCATTTGGTTTTGACTATTCCCGTCTCCTTTGGAGATCAAAAACATTCTAACATTGAGTTGCAGTTCTCCCCTGAAAATAACACTTTTTTACTTTGTACTTTTAAAATAAACCATTTGAGGTATCAACTGTTCAGAGATTCAGATATTTTTCTTCTCGCTTAGGAAAAAAACAGAAGCCTCATGCCATATGAGTATTTAAAATCATTTCTATCTTAAACCACTTTCAAATCTTTGGACTCCTCTGCCTAGTGAACTTCTTGAACAGGTTTTCTTGTTTTTCCAGGTTTGTAAAAGCACAAGACTCAGAGATCTAGATTGAACTTCAAAATGAACAAAATCCACTTGTGATCAGAAGACCGTAGCATTATTTCCTTGGTCATAAAAAGGGAAATTTAACATTCTGCTCACCCACCACAGCTGCAGCAAACAACACAAAACCACCTCCACAATAACATTAATAACTAAATGTTTCAAGAAATAGCATTATTATCTTTAAGATCTTATTGAACCTGACTGGGGAGAGCATTTATTTACATATTTGGTTTCATAATCAGCCAAGGTTCTCTCTTGAGCTCCTTCCCAGACTACCATTAGCATCACTCATCCACACCAGCACAAACACAGCCACAGCATTGCTCCAGTGCAAAAAAGAACCAGTGGAATCTTTCCCACCTCTCCTCCAGCTCAAGCCAACACAACCCTTTTCTTGCTCTAGGCAATTGTACATCTCTGTTCTTCTCATGTCACATCCATTCCTCCTCCTCCTTCCAAACAAGCCTCTAAATAAGTTCCACCTCACTGCCCATTTCTGGGCTTCTCTTTCAGTTTCCTGCATTTGCCACCATCGTTGTTCCTCTCTCCCTCCAAGAATCCTCTGGTTTTCCTGGAGTTCCCTGAGTGCTGAGCCCACCACATCCCCTGCTCTACCTGGACTGGCTGCTCTTCCCTTTGCCACCTCATTATCTGGTGCTGTTTGGTTTTCTCTCATGCAATAAACTCAGCAAGCCCACACTGCAGTGCTAATTTCACTTGGAACTCTATCTCTCTGAAATGCTGCTGTGCCTTATTTTAGCAGCCCTACAAAAATCTGAATGTTCCCTTCACCACTCCCCTGTCTCCAAGGTCGACTCCTTGGCTCCTCATCCTCAAAATCCCTCTCTACCTCCAGCCCACCCTCAGAAATCTGCCATCCATCACTGCCTTTACTTCCACTCCCTCTAACTCGGGGGAATTGCACAGGAACAGTGTCTGAAATGCTGGAATAATTTGAATGAGAAAGATTTCCAGTGTTACACAGTCTGTGGTTCTTGTAACTAATCATGATATGGCCAGGGGTGAGGGCCCTCCTGCATTGTTGTGGTTCTGTTGTTCCTAATACTTACAAATAAAACTGTACTTACAAATAAAATAAAACACCCCAACCCCCCTGAAAAAAACCCTAAAAATAGATCTGTGCTCTTTGTACTGTTCCAGTGAAATCTGACAGGGAGGGGTTTTGAGCAATCCAGTGGAAGGGGCAGAGGGATGGAACTGCAAGAGCTTTAAGGTCCTTTTAAACCCAAACCAGTCTGGAATTCCACGATTCCCAAACCTTCTCTTAGTTCAGTTTTAAACAGTGACAAAAGCAGGTTTTGCTGCCTCCATCCCATACAATGCACGTGATTCACAACCCTGCCTTCCAAGTCCTTTCTGAAGAAAAAACGTTGCTGTAAATCTTTTACAGGGATGGGAAAAGCAATGTATACTCTCATGACCTCTTTTGACTTCATTTCCAACAGCCATTCCTGACAGCTCTTTACAGCTTTCCAAATTACACAGTTGGGAGGTGAAAACCAGCAAGTGACATATTGTGTGACTTGCTTTAAGTACAAATCCCTTTCTGAGCTGCATTCAAGAAATGACTCTATTTGCTTAACTTTTGGTGTGTGCACAGCCCCAGTGTGATGAGCACAGTTAGTCTCCTGCTCAGGCTCCAGCATCTCTGAGACTTCCTGGAGCAAACTGAGGCTGCTCTAGGGCACTCGAGTTGCAGGCAGGAAAATGTTTCTACAAATTCAGCCTCAGTTTAACAAACTCTTGGGTGACTTTTCTCACAGTCAGCAGCCACTAAAAATGCAAATTATTTCCAAGTAATTTCTTGTGGAGATTATTTCTTCTCAAGTGAGATTTCAAGCAGATCAGAGACATGTCCAGTGCAAATGTTCAGAGCCACAGGCCTGTTCTCCCCAGCCAGGAGTACATTTACACCAGTGGCTCTTCCTGTGCCTTCCCATCCCATCCATTCTGTGATGCACTGTCTTCAGTTCCTCTTCACTATGGCCACTATTCCAACCAAGAATCTGTCATCATATTTCTTCCTCTCCCATCGATTTTTCCTTGCTGCCAGCTCACAAAAAGCAGCAATCTTTGCTCACCAAGGGAACCCTCCTTCTGGCCCTTGTGTAAGAGCACACAAGTGAAAGCACCAGTTACAAGGAGACCCTGGGAAGCAGGTCAGGACGCCAAGGATTATTAAATTACATAGCTTAAACTCTTCATTTTGCAAATTTCCCTCCAAGACAGCCACAATCTGGCAATTGCCACTGTCTGGCAATTAGCCTGATCCTTGTATTGTCTTCTCTTCAGCACAGGCTTGGCTCCCCCCAGGAGCACCAAGGGAGCAGGCAGGGCCTGTCCTCCCAGGCTGCAGCTCCAGGTACAACTGAGTGACACTGGGGGGTGCACAGACATCCACCTCCCCTCTGGAGAGATCCTCGGCCAAAACTCCTCCCTCCCTCCCTCCCAAAACACCCACCCCAAAGCAGGCTCTACACAAAGCCCCCAGCTCACCCCAGGGTGCTGGGGAAGGACCAGCACAGAGGGTGACACAAAGGACAGGGATGAAAGGACACGCACCCGAGGAGGGAGAAGGAGAAGAAACATCAACACTGACATCTGCTGCTACTTCAGGGGGCTCTGGAGAAGGGACAGGCAGTGAGGCAGCTGACAGGTGGCACACCTGTATCCCAAGGCCAACACCAGCACTGGAAGAGCACAAAAGAGCCACCTGTGGATTGTCACAGCAGTGTCTTTGTCCAGACAAGGGCAGGAGCTGCTGCTGCTGCTGAAACTGAAGCCAGTGAGGCAACACCATGAACGTTACACAAAGGGCAACCACACACTACATGGAACATTGATTTATTTGGGCTTCAACACGCTGCCCTCAGACCCTTCTCCAGCTCACTTGCACCTGGAGCAGCAGAGGATGCTCATCCCAACAGTGTTTGCTCCAGCCCCAGCTCAGAAGGGCCTGAAATATCAACTTGTTTGTATCAGAAAAGGACAAAGGAGGAGACACTGCTGGAAGCAGTGAATGAGTGGGAAGAGCAACCAGACAAACTGCAAATCAATGCTATTTGTGGGAGCAGTGCCAGTGGATGAACTCAGAACACTATGTACTCTTCAAAATTGTTCTAACAACCACCTTCTGCAATCTCCTGTGTGCCAAGTTAACCCTGTGACTGAGGACACCCAGCTCTTCTGCTGTGTGAAAAGAAGCATTCAAACCTCTTTCTCTCATTTTTTTAAAATAGATAAATGTAATAAAAAACCATGAAAGGCTTACACACACTTGTGCATGGAAGTCTTGTGTATCTATGCATGGCTGTATGCAAGAGTAGATCTAAAATACAGGTAAAATACAGGTAAAAATGAAATAAGGCTGAGCTTGCTAGGTTTTGCAGTTAGGGCAGATGGAGTCATGCCACAGGTTCCCCCCAAAGGACTGAGCCTGCACTTTGTAGCAGTGCCATGACAGTCCTGTTGCAGCAGTGAATGTCATTAAGGGAGAAAAAAGAGGAAGATTAAAGCTAGGGAGGGAACTGGTAAAAGCCCAGCCTCCTGTATTTAAGTTCTACTCCTTGTATACGTATACCTTTAGAAGAGATTTGAAGTTTCATACATGTTTTGCTGCCCTAAATCCAACATTACAGTCAAAACACCATCAAAAACCGTGTCAGAAGCCACCTGAGACACCCACACCAAACACCCACCAAAACCATCACACCTCTCTGGGCTGTTGGAAGAGGATCTGCAAGTGCAATGCTCTTGGCAGGCTGCTCCTCTTTGGGTGAATTGTACCTGAACTTCCAGAACAGAAAACGAGAGAACAACCCATGATGAGCTGCCCAGACACTTCCTAGGAGGGAGAGATCCAATTGCTTTGGACTCAGCTTCGTACAAGAGTCCCAAACCTGGCTGGAACTTGATCAGGGATCCTTCCCCACCTCCACTGCTGACTCTTCCCCCCCATATCCTTCCTGTCACCCCCACTGGACTCTGCTCCCACCACTCACTGCTATCCAAACATTCTGGTGGTGATGACAAGGATCACTTTTATCTCTCTCACTCTCTCAGTGGCTGTTATTTAATGATGTTTGCCAAGAAGGGAAAAAGAAAAAGTTCTACCAAGGAAAACAAAAATTTCTTTTGCTCTCAACAGCCTTGTGCATTTGCCAGGGTTAAAGTGGATGTGATTTTAGCCTTTGCTGGTCCCCAGCCAGCCTAGTTCCATGTGGCATCCCTCAAAATGGGAGGGAGAAAGGAGAAGGAGGCAAGGGAAGTAAAAAGCTGTCCTGCAGGGGATCAGGAGTGTATCAAGAGTGAGCTGATAGCTGGAATTACCACAAGAGAGTTCAGCTGGAAGCAGAAGGGAGACACAAAATAGCTGAAGGAATGACAGCCTAATGCATGAAATCACCTGTCTGGAAGCCAGCAGGTGACAATCTCCAGCACTATCCATCATCAGAGCTCCTCATACTTTCTAAAAAGAACGTGGCCCAGGACATCAAGCACATAAAGCACTCTGCAGTGATACCTGAGGCAGCTCCACAGCCACATGACTTTCCTCCAAAACACAAATCCAGATAATTTATTGCCAGATTCTGTCAAAGCCATGCTGTGGTGTTGCCAGCCAGCCAGGAGAACAGCGAGCTGCACCACAACAATTTGTAGTTATGGGTGGTCTCTGACCTTCAGCAGCTGTTTAGACCCTGAGGCAAATAAACATAAAAGAGAAATTGCTGTGGATAAAAAGAAGAAGTAGCTGTAAAGAATCTGAAAAACAGACAGCACTCAGCAGCTTCACTCAGGGAAGATCCTTGTAGGAAATCAAGGTTCACTCAGATGGCTTACATCAGTGATTTGAGTTTAACAAAAACACTCTCAAGATGGGCTTAGAAATCAGGACACAGCTTCTCCTTTCATTCTGACACTAATTCAGCAGTGCAAAAGTGAACTCATTCTCCAGGGCTTCCTCTGCCTCCCTCTGGGGCTGGCAAATACTGGGGGTTTGCTGTTTGTGGCTTGGTTGGTTGGGGGGGTTCACTGGATGGTTTGGATTTTTTTGGCTTTGCTTCTGGTGGTTGTTTAAAATACGAGTTCACACCTAAGATGCTGCCAGGAAAATAATAATTTTTAGTCATGTATTACTGAGAGAGAGGAAAAGATGAAAAGAGAACAATCCCTTCCAGGGCCATGTCTTCCAGCTCTGTTCCTGAACCTCATCCACCTACAATTCCCTCAACTACAGGCTGTGCACACTGTGCCTGAGGGGGCAATAATCTGAATTCACCTGAAATTCTTTGTAGTTTCTTACAGCTTCAGCAAATGAAGTAGCCATGGTTTGACAAAATCACAAAAATGCAAGGAATTGGCAAAAAATTCACGTTTAAAAAAGGCAGAGCAAAGCAGCCTTACTGTGGAGGGTGCAGTGACATTCAGCTGGCTTTGGAGCTGCCTGATAACATTAACACCGATGAAGAACAAAAGTCTGACAAGTGTAATCCTGATACTTCCCTTTGTGTGATTGCTTTGAGGATTACACAGCAATTAAAGATTTCTAACAGTGTTACATTTCCAAAGGACAATGCTCCAATCCCCTGAGGAAATCATAAGCCATTTACAGATTCTTCTTGAGTTTCAACTTCTTAGAGAGAAAAAAAGCCATGGACATTTAACTGTCTTAATTAGATGAACAGCTTAACATCTGAAAGTATTTAAAATGTCTTCTTTCTAGAATGTCAAACATGATTTCCTGCCCAGCAGGACCAGTGTGCTGCAGCACTGGCAGCTGAGAGTTCTCTTCTGCAATTTATCCCTGTGTTACCAGAGTCAGTGCACAAATGCCTTTCTGCACTTGTTCAGCAGTTTCTCTACTCCAAAGTCACGGTGTGCAGCCCTCCTGATAGGAGGGACATTCTGGTTGCTAAGGAGAAACAGAAAAGGTGTTGAATTAATCAAAACACCCCTGCAGCTTCCCCCCTTCAGCAGGTATTTTTGAAAGCTCACTGGTTTTGGGTCAGACCCTGCACACAACAGTGTCCTGGGAGAGGGTTACCAGTAAACCCAGCTCTACACCACCCAAAAGCCCAGCTCTGGAAAACATCTGGAGTTAACAGCTGTCTCTGAGGCCCCTGAGACCTGCCTGGCATTCAGTCACCTCCCCAACACTGGAGCCATCCCTCAGAACTCCATGAAGACAAAGTGTGGCCTTGCACAAGAACCTCACTACACTGAAGATTCCATCACCTGCAGCTGTTTGAAGGGCCCAGGCAGTGCACAAACAACTTCAATTCAGCACAGATTATCCTGAGGGATGGCTCTGATGGGTTTGTTGCCTTCTCCTCACAGACTGCTCTCCTCCTAACAGTGCAAAAAGCAAGGAACACCCACATGCTTGGAGTTGTGACCCTGTGTTCTGACAACCTACCCTGCAGTTTGGAATAAACCATAATTGCCCCAGTCTCAGCAGCACTGCCAGGAACAGCAGGACCTCAGAGCCTGGGCCAGCACCTCCTATTGATAGGACAAAAATCAAACTGAAAGGAACCCTCTCTCACACACAACCAAGTGTTAATAAGATCAAGAGAACAAGAGTAAAAACTACAATTTCCAGTGGTTAATCAAGGTCAAAACCAAAGCAGCAACATCAAGAAAAGAACTGAGAGACTAAGATAAGCATTTTAAACAAGTAGCTTGGTGAAGAAAAGGCCTTTTGCTCCATCAACACACAGTTGTCTTCTCTGATCTCCTCTGGGATCACCTAGGCATGGCAGAAGTGATAATAAGATAAGTGACCCTTGAGCTGGTAGATAAAATTCACATTTCAACATTTTTCCATAAGTGTATCTATAGCAATGAACCACCAAATTAAAAGATTTGCCCTAAACGAGTCAAATCTCAGTCTCTAGAAAGCAAAGACTTATGTCAACTCTATTTCAGCAGTGAGGGAATTACTTAACAGATTCATCATTGTCCTTTAAAAATTACTTGGAAGTTTCTAAATTGAGTTTTGACTTGATTTGACCACATCCAGTGATTGGAGTTGTCCATCAATAGGGCCAACAGCAGCCAGTGGCCCTCCAAAAAGTCTCCCTGAGAGTCAGGATCCTTTTCCCCTGATAGAACTGTCCTTGTCAGCTCTTCAAGGAACTCCACAGGGAAGGAAAGTTCAGTTTCTAATCTGCTCTTCTCCCCCTGCTTTGACAGACCTCAGGAACAGATGCCATTGAGTCAGCACAGGGAACAAAACAGTTTGAGCCACAAGTTGAGCCTTGGGAGCGCACGCACACACTTGGAAATTAACATCTTGTCTGAAACCCTTCATCTTGCACTGCTTTGCTTCTGCAAGCAGAAATGGCAGAGCCTCATCTCTTATGCAAATGGCACGTGGCATTTTAAAAGTTCTGACACAGAGGCAGCAAACAAAAAGCCATTGACTGCAAGACTCTCGTGTTTTCGTAGTGCCCACAACTACAGGTGACACGGGAGGGTCTCAGAGGCATTCAGGGAGGATCAAGATGTAAGTTCACCAAAAAACCAATTACCAACACCAACTGCTGCTTTCATTCCTTGCAGGCACCCAGAACCCCAATTATGTTAATGTCAGGGAAAAAAAACCCAAAGGTTTTTAAAGGTTTATAACAGATTCTGCAGAAGGGGATAAACAAAACTTCTTAAAAGCAAAAATATCATTTTGCTAATGTCCTCTGAAATAATGCTGGCATTCTTCACAGATCCTCCCCCATGTTTGCAAAAGGCAGCCAGAGCATGGAGACACTTCCAACAAATGGCAGAGTGAGTCAGTGGGGCTGGGAGCTGTGGGCAGGGAGGAGATGACAACGTCCACAGAGTCACTAAAGTCTCCAACGTGATTCATGTCATTACGTGGGTCCAGAACAGTGACTTGTGCTTTAGGCACAAACTGCACGGGTATTTCTGTATCCCTGCCTGGGCACTCACCAGCAAACACAGCCCAGAGCATCCACCAATCCACCTCCTCCTTCCTGCCCAGGTAACAGCTGGGCCAGCCTGGAAAAACCAGCACCAGTCCTTGCACAGGGAGGTAGAGTTTAGGCCATTCCACAGAAACAATGAATTGTAAAAATGCTTGGGTGGGAAGGACCTTAAAGATCATTCCATCCCACCTGCCATGGCAGGGACACCTCCCACTGTCCCAGGCTGCTCCAAGCCCCATCCAGCCTGGCCTTGGGCACTGCCAGGGATCCAGGGGCAGCCACAGCTGCTCTGGGCACCCTGTGCCAGGGCCTGCCCACCCTCTGAGCACCATATGCTGCCCTGTCACTCAAAGCTGCTTTCAGAAAATAGAACAGGTCTGTTTTTAACCTGGGAGCTCTGCAAAACCCCGGGAGCTTGACAGTGAAAAGCTGCAGATCACCACAGGCAGAGGAAAGCAGGAAAATGCCTGGATGTGACAACACTGACAAACTCTTCTTCACACACCAAAAGGCCTCACACCACTGTGATTAGTCACAAAAGATGGCAGCTTTAGTTCCTGTCAAATCATGTCATTTTACCTTTAATGAGGTATCTCAAAGAATGAAAAAAACAAATCAAATTTGTGGGTGTGCTTTAGCACATTCCAGCACGGACATGCCTCTCCAAACACAACCCCTCAGCCAGAGCAGCACTGAGTGTGGGAAGAGATCCTTAAATACTGTGCACGTGGAAGTCTCAAATATGGGGCAAGCTGCAGCCCAGCCCAGCCCTGCCTCTGCTGGGAGCACCACCAGAACTGCCTCATGTACTCCACAGGCAAAATTTTGGATCAGCTCTCCAAGGGGAGCCTCAGACTCCTCCTTCCCCTTCATTCCTATAAAAAAGAACTTCTCCCCATAGAACTAATCCCAATTCACATGTTTTCTGGCTTCAGAGCTATGCTAATTCTGCCTACAAACACATACACGTTCAGTGTTTAATTTTCAGCTCAGAAAGCAGAGAAGGGCCTGAGCAACAAGCTCAGAACTTCAGAAATCTTCCGATTTTAAATATAAAAATCAAACAAGCCACGCATATTTATGACTCGCATTTCTGCTGTTAACTAGGTCTGAGAAACAAAAAATGAACATAAGAGAGAAATTAAACATGGATAAATACTGCAAATTTGAAATGAAGTTTCTTTAACAGCTATAATAATTACACACTCCCTGAAAAACTTGACAAAGCTTTGAAGTCAGCTCTGCTAACTCTGAGGAGGTTGGACCAGACACTTCTGCAGGGGGCTCATCCAAACTGAATCCTCCCATGGCACTAAATGTATTCAAATCCCCAGTTAGTGCACAAACCCTGCAATTCCTCCAGCCCTGATCTACCAGGCTGCACTGCTCTCACTGGGAGGAAAGTAGCCCATGGCAGAGAGGAGCACTGGGCAGGACCTGCTGGTTTGGTAGTGACCTTTCTTGAGTTTATCTTTCTTCTCAAACCAAGCCTAAGAACCCCATTCACGAACCACTATAAAAACTTTTGCCTTGGGTTGCAATATGTAACCAAAAATGTGTATTCTACTTGATCTGAAGAAGATGTTTGAAGAGATGTTTTGTTTCCCTCTCTCTCTTGGGGGAAGGGGCGGGTGTTTCTTTGTTAATGGGCCAACTGATAACAAGCAGGAGAGGCAGGGTTGCCTTATCTCTCCCACCACCCTGCCCCTGGGGAGATATCATCTGTGAATGGCCCATTAGGGCTCACTGCCCCATTGGTAGAATTGGATCATCCCATTGTGAGATGCTCCACACAGCGTGGGGAGGCCAAGCATTTTGACCTGCATAAATACGCCACATTCAGAACACCAGGGGACTGGTTTTCTCTCTGGGACTCCCAGAGGAAGACTGCACCCATCCTGCCACCACTGGGCCCACCTACAGGATAATCTTCTACTCCAGACAGAGCCACATCTGTTACTCCAGGAGGACTCATTTTGGACTGCTTCCAACACCCTGAGCAAACAGGGTGTCAGGTCATATTCTGACTCTGTCAGTGTTCCTAGCATTATTTTGTTGTTGTTGTTTGCTTTTTTTTTCCTTGTACTATTGCCTTTGCATTTTGTAATATTCCTAGTAAAGAACTGATATTCCTAGATCTTTGCCTGAAAAGGCCCTTTGACTTCAAAATGATAGTAATTTGGAGGTGTTATAGATACATGTTATGTTATTGGCTTTTGGCTAATACTGAGATGAATGTTCCATGTGTAGTGTTGGAATGACTCTGCTGTACAGTTCNTGCATCACAGCCTATGCATATGCAACAGGCAGATGGAACAGAAAAAGTATTTAAAGGGTCCCTCAGAGGTATCCAGGTGTGCTCTTGGCTCAGTGCCAAGACACCCCAAGGTACCAGGTCAGCTGTATTAACCCTGTGCTTGCTTTCTGTCTCTTATTGTCTTTTTAATAAACTTTTTAAATTTTACCAGGAAAGTGAACCTCCTTTTTCACAGAGGGAGGGAGGGGGTTCACATTCTCCATTCCAAGAGAGGCTCTGGCAGATACCTGTCTTTCGAACCAAGACAACTTTCCAGGCAGCAGGGAGTTTACCACGCTTCCAAACTTGGGAAGCCCTGAAGATACCAAGGGATGGGAGCAGGACTGTGTGTGTTTGGTGTGGAGCAAACCCCGTGTTCCCAGCTGACAGGGCCCCCTCTCACCACTCCGATGAGGTCCCCCCGGCCGTACTCCCCGGTCAGGTGCTTCTTGCCGTCATCCATGCGCAGCACGGAGCGCAGGCGGCCGTTCAGCACGATGTACGTGCAGTCAGACTTGTCCCCCTGCCTGCAGAGAACAAACAACAACCAGCATCAAGGAAGAGTCCCTGCTCCCCAAATGCCGAGGTTTGGAAGGAGTTGGGGATTTTTCCCTGCCTGGCTTGGAAGACACAGGAAAGTGTTTCATTGACACTTAAGGAGCAAATGAGAAACGGAGCAGGAATTTGTTAAAAGGTGACTGGAAATAATGTTTAATGTGTAAATGTACAGGCTGGGCACAGTTAGCTGAGATAAGGAGTGATAGGACAAAGGGGAATGGGTTCAAATTGAAAAGAATAGGTTTAGATTGGATATTGGGCAGGAATTGTTCCCTGGCAGGGGGGGCAGGCCCTGGCACAGGGTGCCCAGAGCAGCTGTGGCTGCCCCTGGATCCCTGGCAGTGCCCAAGGCCAGGTTGGACACTGGGGCTTGGAGCACCCTGGGGGAGTGGAAGGTGTCCCTGCCATGGCAAGGGGTGGCACTGGATGAGCTTTAAGGTCCTTTCCAACCCAGGCCAGTGTGGGGTTCCATGTCAGGACTGGAAGGGGATGACCAGGGTGTGAGCAGGCCCAAGGGGACACCACAGGCTCATTGCTGGTTACTCAGGAGCTCGTTCCCATTGCAAGGTCAACGTGGATGTGCAGAGGAATTCTGCAGGTCAAAGAGCAAGACCCCCAGGTGGCTTGAGCTGGCACAATCAGGAGTGCTGCTGGGAATGCCACACTTCTGGTGGTGGAGTTAAAATAAATGCAAAGAATTCCAGAAGATTTTCATAAGATATTGACAGCTAGGAGTGTTTGGATGCACAGAGTAATCCAAAACTTCCATTGGCATTGGTGCTGCAGGTATGGTTATAAAAATTACAATTATACAGATCATGTTCTAAATTAGACTGTTACCATCCCACCACTGCAGCAACCACATAACAGCTCAATTGCATCTTAGTACATATCCATAAAACTAAGTTTTCCCAAGGTAACTTTTGCCCCTTAAACACAAAATTCCTGTTTTCAATTTACTGCTGAATAAGCCTAACTGAATTACCTTTGAGTTTTGCTGTTTATTTCAGAAAGGCTGAAAACCTCTGAGCAATAGATCTTCATGCCCTCAACAATGCAGAAACTACCACCAGAACATGGAACTCTGACTTAATCAATTATATCACTTAAAAGCTTGCCAGGACAACAGAAAAGATGAGGATTAATATAAAATAATTTAGCAACATGTGGAGACAAGAGACTGAAGCAATGCTGAAGGTGCTGCAGAAAGAAAATAATCTCAAAATAGGCAAACAAATAAACTCGATGGAATGGTTGATAAATGCAGCCTGAGGTTCTCATTTTACACGTCCCCAAGGGAGCACAGGTGATGAAGTAGGAAAATTTCAACAAACATCCAGTTTTGTCCACATCTCACCTGTAAACAGCTCGTCCAGCCTCCACCTCCATCCAGTCCAGGGCGAAGTCAATTTGCCTGACAAAGGGGGACATTCTCTTCACAACGGTGTGGGCCACCCCCAGCACCACACTGGGCTGCTCCCGCATGATCCTGAGGAAAAGGGGAAGAGTTACTGATCCACCTCCCACAGGAACAGCTGCCCACGGGCACCACATACCAGTGCAGCTGGGCACTAATTCCCAGGCCACATCCCACTGCTGCCACTCTCACCACCTCACCAAGGACTCTGACAACACACGGGGCTGCCCAGCTTCCAACCCAGCCCAAAGGAAATGGCACTCAGAGCTGGCACTGTCCTACATGCAGGATGCCAGTCCTGCTGTCTGGCCCCATTCCCTTCTCCCAGTGCAGCAGGATGGGCAGGAGCCATGTGAGTCCTTGCATATGAGCCACCCTCCTCATTTCCCCCTCACACAGGTCTCTTGTGACTCAGGAAAATGTTCATCCCCTCCCCAGGATCTTCCCTCCCTGCTGTTCTGCCCATCTCAGTCTCCTGCTCGTGCTCAGTTTCCCCCACATATCACATCAGAATCTTTTTATATGGAAAGTCTGATGTGCTTAAAAATAAAACACCTGCTCTGCATTTCAAATATTTCCTTTTCCCTGTTGCAAAGACCACAAAGAACTGAGCTATCTTCTAATAAAGCTCCCAATCTTCACACTGAATGTTTTTAGTCATGCTTAAAAGTATCTAATAATAACGACACCATGTAATTCAGTATGTTCCTCAAACTGAAAAACTGAGAAGGTTCTGCCAGGACAACCTGGAACTCCACATTGACTGTGAGGCCAAGCAAAAATCACTCTCACAAACAGTTCTTGGGAATTGCTCAGGAATTTCTAATTTCTCGTTCTTTTCAGACTGAAGATCACTTCACCCTGTCACTGTGGGAGTGAGCACTCAAATATCTCCTCAAGCACTCCCAGGGGTGAATGGATCACACAAATGTCAGGTTATTCTACCTGTTAGGGCAGCTTATCTTTCCCATTCCTGTACAGCATCAAGGGCAGACTACTTAAAAAATGAGTTATTTCACAAGAGAAGTAACAACTCACAAAGAAGTAGATTCGTGTCTGCAGTCCCAGCATGAGAAGTGCACACAGAAAGATGAGGGAGTTGCAGGAAACCTGCTCATGGACAAGCAGGCTGCTCCCAGCCCCTTCCAGCCTGGCCTTGGACACTTCCAGGGATCCAGGAGCAGCCACAGCTGCTCTGGGCACCCTGTGCCAGGGCCTGCCCACCCTCACAGGGAAGAATTTCTCCCCAGCATCCCATCCATCCCTGCCCCCTGGCAGTGGGAAGCCATTCCTCCTTGTCCTGGCACTCCAGACCCCTGTAAATTGTCTGTCTCCATCTTTCCTGTTGACCCCTTCAGGCACTGGAAGGCTGCAATTAGGTCACTCCAAAGCTTCTCCTCTCCAGGCTGAACAATCCCAGCTGTGCCAGCCTTTCCTCCCAGCAGAGCTGCTCCATCCCCCTGATCCCCCTGGAGCCTCCTCTGGATCTCCCCAGCAGCCCCAGGTCCTTGCAGTGCTGGGCCCAGGGCTGGGGCAGCTCTGCAGGTGGGCTCTCACCTGAGCTCAGGGCAGAGGGGCAGAATCCCCCTCCCCTGCTGCCCAGGGTGGGGCTCAGCCCAGGGCAGGGGGTTCAGGGTGGGGCAGGTCCAGCTCTGAGCCACAGCACCCCCAGGTCCCTCTGCCAGGGCTGCTCCATCTGCTGAGCCCAGCCTGGATGGATCCCAGGGCTTGTCCTGCCCCAGGGCAGCTCCAGCACTGGGGCTGAGATTCCTTGCTAAGTTTTCTGCATCCATGTTCCCTTCACAAGCAAGGTGCCAGATTGGTAAGAAAATCTCCTCAGGAGACTCTGTTATGAGGGAGCTCTGAGCACAAATCATGTCAGCTTTGTATCTAACCTCACCCCTAAATAACAGAGGAAGAGAGAAAGGTATGGAATGAGCACTGCCACTCTGTTCTCTAACTGGATTACAGCTCTTGTGGACCACGGTAACCTGGCAGAATCAGAGAAAGCCCAAGCAGAGATCCACAATCCAAGACTGTGACAACAAAAGCAAACTCCCCAGGAGCTCTGCACTGCCTGGATGTGGCACAGAAACTGCCCTGAAGTCCTTACAACACCAGGAGGTTCCCCTGGTGTTGTAAACTGCTGTAACTCCCTCATTAGTGCCACTGCTACAGCAAGAGCCCCAGAGCTGCCAGGGACTGTAGGACAGTGCAGCACACAGGGAGATTTCCATGCACACTGCTCTCCTCACCCAAAGCTCCAATTAATAGTTTTGCAATAATGAAGCCTATAATTTCAGCCCAAAGCCCTGAAATTGAAAGGGCAGAGATCCACAGGCACATATCCCTATTGCATGTTGAACTCGCCCCACTCTTACCCCTGCACTTGAATGTCTACAAGGTAAATTAAACCCAACACTAGCTCTCATTTAGAACACTTAAAAATCCAGCCAGCAAACACTGTTACCAAAGAGCAGGACAGCTTTTCTCTCCTGACCCTCTCCTCTTGCCCTCATTTTTCCACGTCATCCCACCATCCTGACCAAGATACCAACAGACACATGGAAAACACCCAGCCCTATCCCCCTTCTCAGCAGATTCAGAAGTTAAATAAAGCCCCTAAAAATCCTGGATCGTTTAGCTCATTGGTTTTACTCCACTTGCTTATTTAGCCTTCAAAGTCTCTTCCACACAGGCTGTCTGGTGTCATCAATAAAAGCCATTTACTCTTTTCCTCCCTCACAATATATATCTTAATCTTGAATTCATCCAAAATGCAAACTAACAGGCTCCTTTTATTTCCACCTGGAGCTCTCTCATGTCCCTCAGTGCCATGCAGCTTCTACAAGGGAATTAAGGTGAAGGTGAGACCCACCCTTATGCAGGAGAAAAGAAGTTTTTTCCCCCATTCTCAGCCCAGTTTCCTTCCTCTCACGTGGGCATTTACATCCTTGCTCTTCTGTTTGGCACATGCCTGGCACTGGGAAAATTAAAATCCAAAGCTCTGTATTATAGAGGTTTCTGAAGGGACTTTGAGGATTCTTTACTAGAAAGCTCACCAACTACAACAATAAGGGCTAAGTAGTTTCTGTGGAAGTCTGGAGCTTCTGCAGATATTCTTGGGGATGTGGCTGTGAAGGGATTTTCAGCTTAGCTGGCAAGACCAAACAAAAATCAAAGCGTTCCTGCTTCTCTGGCAAGTGCACATGATGAAGCCTCCAAACGGTGAAATTTACAGAAGCAGAAAACGTCAGAGAGCCACTGGTATCACAGATCCTGAATTCCTCCCTCAGCAGCTCCTGGTGACAACTTGATTCCCGTTTCCCAGGAGCTGCCACGGGGGCCCCGCACGCCGAGAGCGGCGCCTCCCGAAGCACTGCAGGAACATTCCATGGAATTAGCCCTGGATTCACCACACCAGCAGCTTGTGCCACCCCTGGACCTGCACTCTGCATCTACAGACAGCCATTTACTCCTGGGAGCACCACAAAAAAGGCTCCTACCCTCAAGTTTCAGTGGGAAGGATTTATTCCAATGTCCAACACTCAATTCTCCACCTCGGGCTCCTTCTGTTATTGTGCTCTTTTCCTCATGACAACCATTGACCATGTGCTTTCTGCTTCATCCTCTCATTAATTATTGAGAAAAAATACATAGAGTGTTCCAGGGCAGCAGAGAGGAAAAGAGGAAACACATGTGACAGGAAAAGAAAAATGAAATATTGAAGAATATTAGGAGTTCTTGTCAAATTTCACCTGGTCTGTAAGCTAAGAGAAAAATGAACCAATTAACACAAAAATAATTCCTCTGAGACTCCAGGCAAAGGAGAAAGCTGAACATTGTCGAACTATGAACATAGAATTTACATTAAAATGGCAAACAGAACTACATCCTATTTTATTAACAAGTTTTTCTTTCTCATAGAGTTCAAAGCAAAAATGAACCAATAGAAGGAATCTGTTGCTTTTCAAAGCCATTCTCCAATGTCACTTTTAAATATGGGCCCAGGAGTCAGAAGTGCCATAAAGCCTGGGGTTCAGGACAAATTGTGAAGATGAAATGCTGGAATATCACAGAGCTTGTAAAATGGAGAGAACAGAAAACAGACTTCAAAGGAGAAAAAGAAAGATTTGGAAAGGACCCAAAAATGATGATGAGGTGATAGATTGATGGGTCTTGATCCCTGACTGGTAAGGGGTCAACGGAAGCAGAAAGGCAAGCTGGACTAAACAGCAGGTAACTGAGTTCTTGAGAGAGAAGAGAAATCTCAGGAAAATGAGCTGCAGTAAATGAGAGAGAATCCAGCCCTGAGCAGCAAAAAAAAAAAAAACAAGAAAAAGGAGGAAAAGGTGGAATCTGCCTGGCTGGCTGAGACAACACGATGAATTCTGAAGTCAGAAACAAGTAGGAAAACAACAGCAGGAAAAGACAGAGAGAAAAAGCAGCTGTTTAGAAGAAATAGCCTGGTGCCACACGGGATGGCACAAGTGGGAAGCATCTCTCAGAAATTAGGCCAAAGAGTTGACAACCACCTCGGAGCCTGGGAAAAACACAAACATCAAAAAGCACCTGCTGAGCACAGTTCAGCTCCACAGCCACAGAGCCTCCTGCCTGGGGTGGGAAACCAAAACCCCACAAGAAGGATTCAGGGGTGGAGTTGATCAGGAATACAAACACCTACAATTGCTTAGGAAGCTATGCAGAGATGGACATCACCACACAGGCCTACAAAACACAATAACCCCCAGAAGTCCTCCATGTAACTCAGGGCTCATGGCACGTTCCAGAAGCTGGAAAAGGAGATTATGAAAGGAAATTGTGCATTAGACACAAATTACGTGTGTGAACTAATTGTAGCTCTAAATGACAGGATCACAGAATAAATCAAGGGCATTAATCATCATTATTGGCAACAAGGCTAACCACAGTCATCATACTGGATTTTTAATTACCTATATTCCCCTCTAAACATTAAGTCAGGTGCTACTTCCAAGGTCCAAGAAGGAACCTGTCTTGCACAGGGAAATTACTCTTTAACCTGTTCTATTAATGAGCATTAAAACCCCACAGTTACACCCAGACCAATCACTCACAACACACCCAGCTCCCTAGCTCTGTGTAGGAACAGAACTGGGGAGCTTTTCTAGCAAAAAGGAAAAATGAATCCAAGAGAAAAGGCCTGGCACAGCAGCAATTAACCCAGCAAACTACAGGCTCTGGGCACTTTCTGATTTGGATTACAAAGTATTTGAATCTTGGGCCATAATTCCTACCCCCTTGGGTTAAGTGCTCTATGGTGTCACAGATGTCACCATTTAATATTCCCACGTTCCCTGAATTGCTTCTTGCTGGAGTTAAACCACGTGATAGAGGGACCACAGCTCATCCAGGCACCTAAACCACCCCACAAAAACATGGTGTGCTGTGGGATGCACCTGCACCAGCACAAACATCCAACACTTGGATTTAAAATCATGGAATCATTACAGTTGGAAAAGACCTCCAAGATCATCAAGTCCAAGCTTTAACTGAACAGCCCCAGGCCCACTAAACCATATCACAAAGTGCCACATTTTAGGCACATCTTAAGTGTTCACATGTTTTTTGAACACCTCCAGGGATAGTCACTGGCAGAGCAGCCTGTTCAGATGTCTGACCACCCTTTCAGCGAAGAAATTTTCCCTAAAATCCAACCTGAACCTCCCCTGACCATTTCCTCTGCTGTCCCTGTTCCCTGGGAGCAGAGCCCGACCCCCCCGGCTGTCCCCTCCTGGCAGGGAGTTGTGCAGAGCCACCAGGTCACCCCTGAGCCTCCTTTTCTCCAGGCTGAGCCCCTTTCCCAGCTCCCTCAGCCTCTCCTGGTGCTCCAGCCCCTTCCCAGCTCTGCTCCCTTCCCTGGAATTGCTCCAGCCCCTCAATGTTTTTCTTGCAGTGAGGGGCCCACAAGTAAACCCAGGATTTGATGTTTGCCCCCCACCAGCACCCAGCACAGGGGGCCAATCACTACCCCGGTCTTTGTTCAACAGAGTCATAAAAAACCTCTAAAAACTACTTTAAAAACTCCAGATCCACAAATGTTTGAATGGCAGAACTCACTCATAGAAATGGGACTTGGAGATGGAGAGGAAGCTGCAGTCTCTGTTGGCCTTGATGGTGAAGATCAGTGGCTCCCCAGTGAGGACAGCGAGCTGGCCCACGAGCTCTCCGGGGTGGGTGATGAAGAGGCAAGTGTCCTCCTCAGAGTCAATCTTCCTCTGGTACACATGGAGCATCCCCGAGACCACAAAGCAAACATTGACATCCTGGAGCAAATGGAAAAAGGCAAAAGACAAAAAGAGCTCAATAAAAATCCCCCAAGATTTTAAAAGCAATTATCCCAGTGACAGCACTATCACGACCAATCTGCTTCCCAGAAAGCTCCCCTATAGCTTTTGAACAATTAGGTGGTAAAATAAGACACAATAGTGAATTATTAAAAGCAGGTTATGAATATTTAAAACTAAGCAGGCACAATATTGAAAAATGGGTTTCTCTTTGGGTGGTTATGAAAAATGAAGGCTGCATCTTCGAGATATCAAGGAATAACAACAGAATTGGGAGTGGAGGAGATAATGGAAAATCACAGCTGCAGGGTGAGGGGCATGGCAGGTCAGCAGAGCAGAACCCAGCACTGGAACTGGAGCTGCCCATCATCTGCTTTGCTTAAGCTCCTCTATTTACACAGGATTATTATAAATGAAGCTTGTTATATCATAAACACACTTTGCTATAAACAAATAATGCTGGATTGTTTTTGTATGAGGGCTTTACTGCAACTCAGTGGCATCACAAAAGCCCAAAGTGCAGGGTGTGAGAAAAGGCTTCCCAGTTCCCACAGCTCCTGAGGAAGGATGAAGGTGGGACAACAAGACCTTCCTACGAGGTCCATCAGAGCTGACAACATCCAGGCACCAGATCCCCACCCTGGCTGTGGCTGCAGCACCAGCCCTGTGTGCAGGAACACCCAGAGCTGGGGGTGTTTCACCTCCAGGAGAGATGGTTTGGGAGGGGACAGGTGGGAATGTTTCATTTGCCATCAATGTGTATCAACACCTCCTGGAGGGGCACAGACTGAGCCAGACTCACCTGATCCCCCTGCCTGGACAGCACAGTGCCAGCAGTGACCTGATGCAGCGTCACTTTGCCGTTCAACAACGCAGGATTCTGGAGAAGAAAGGAGGGGAGGTACAATTTACTGCTCTGTGCACAGCTAAAGGCCCCAGAATGCGAGGAAGCACCCAAATAAACCAAGTGAGAATAACACCTGACACTATGTTACAAGTGCTTGAATCTCTTTAAAATATAGCACCTATTTTCATCTTTCTCTACCCACCAGACATTTCTTCCAGAACAGAAAAAGAGGTTTGATCCATTTTAATTGATCACACTTGCATTCTTAAGGATTTTCTAATTATCAGGTTCCCCCCCAGACTCTTTAAAGGATCTTTTAATGAAAAGAGGTCTGTAGGAGCTGGCATGAAAATCATGAACCATGAAGTTACTTTCAAAGGAAGGTGAAACAAGAAGACACTCTCTACATCATGGAGGAACAGGACAAGATGATCAACACTGGCTTTGTCCCAGCCCAGCCCTGGGCACACAGCTCGGCTGTGCTGTACCTGCAGAGCAGGTTTCCATACACACTGTAGAACCAGAGCTTCCCCAAGCTCATCAACTCCCATGCTTAGGCAGAGAAAAGTGGGAATTTTACTCCCAGCTGAAAAGCACACGGGAGGAAAGGGTCTTCCCAAAAGCCACCCTCAGTCTGGACCCCAATCCCTTGCAATGCCAAGGAGCTGAGCTGGCTGAGCCCAAAAATTCCTTTGATCCAAACCTTGCTTTCACCACCATAACCCTGAGTGCATAACAGACAACCAAACAGGCATGGAGAGACTTTTGTTTCCATCTCAAAGAACTGCCCACTCAATTTGGGGTCCTGTGTGCAGTCAGGATCAAACCCTGATGCCTCAGGCCACCTTTGCTTTGGCATAACTTTCACCCAAACCAGCCAATGACAGTCACAGACTGCTTTGGTTTCAAAGGGACCTTAAAGCTCATCCAGACCAGGCAGGGACACTTTCCACTGTCCCAGGGTGCTCCAAGCCCCACCCAGCCTGGCCTTGGACACTGCCAGGGATCCAGGGGCAGCCACAGCTGCTCTGGGCAACCTGTGCCAGGGTCTTGCCATGCTTCAAACAAAGAATTTCTTCCTAGTATCTAATGTCAGCCTGCCCTCCTTCAGCTTAAGGCCATTCCCCCTTGCCCTGTCACTCCATGCCCACAGCCCCTCTTCCTGCCTTTGTACGAATCTTCACAAGTTCAACATCTTCTCACCAGCCCCGGATGGGCTGGGGCAGAAAGCAAGGCTCAGTTGTGAGTTCACATGTTAGGCTGAAGAGAGGCAGCACAGACCTGGCTCTCACAGCTTCCCTGAGTATTTGGCTGTGCCCAGGCTCTGCTCAGAGGCAGAAGCACTAAGAGCTGCACTCACAGGGAGAACCAATTGAGCGCAAGAGCAGAGCAGAATGTGACCCCAGCCATCAACTCCATTCCAGCAGGAAACCAGCACAGCAGAGATGTAAACACTCCACCACTGTAATTGTTCTGCCAGGCTGGAACTTTTCCATTTGGGGTTGAAAAAAAAATAGTGCAAGTGAAATAATCACAATTATTCTTTACACCTACTGCTGATAAAAAGAACACATTTTCATCAAAAATAGTTTTATTAAAGCCAATCTGTTTCATGGGAACATATCCAATGCAGAGAACCTGACAAGCACCTGTCAAAATATTTCAGTTCAGCAATAGCAACTCAACTCATTTCTATAATGTTTGTTCTATATTTAGACATTTATGGTATAGTATTCTCTATTCTTAAAGCCAAAGTTGTAACTCTGAAAGTACCTCTCAATAGGGGAATACAAGCTCCCTCATGAGCTCTACTCATCAAGAGCATTTTCAGGCTGCATCTGCTAGAAAAAAAATTGCTGCAAAGATTTTCTTCATGTCTAAGACTACTTAAGTATTGGGATAGATTGTACTCAGAGCTGTGAAAGCCTCAGCACTGGAGATCTTTAAGAGCAGCTTAGCCAAAAACCTGCCAGAAATGACTTAGCAATATCTGATTCTGCCTCAGGCATGGAAGGGACTGAGTGACCTCCAAGCAGACCTTGGTATCCTCTTGGCTGTGCTGTTACTGCCCCATTAAGCAATAAAAGACCTGACAAATAAAATCCATCCTGTCTCTCACAGGAGTGAGACCAGCAACCCCAAATTCAGCACTGCACAGTTACAGGGTTTAGGAGCAGGACCTGCACTGATTCCCCCTCAGCCACGAGCTTTCAGGGAAAGAAAAACCCACTTAAATTACCCCAAAAAGCTCCATTTCCCAGGAAGTTTCTCTCTTTGCACGATTGTAACAAATGGTTGCAGCAAGAAACTCAATAAATTTGGTTACAATAGCAAATATAAGAGGCAACAGAGGTTATTTCTGGGTAACAAATTAGCAGAGGTTTATGGTACAGAAGTAAAACCACAAACCAGTTATAAACAATTTAAATAAAGCAATAATTAACTGGGAAAAATAATGTTTTTGTTGAAGGAAATTCCCTTGTAACTCACAAAGGAGATAAGCCCTGCAACACTGCTTAACCCTTAACCCTCCCCATTGTAACTGCAGATAAAGCTGAAAACACACAAAAACTGTATGAGATTAAAAACCATTCATGACAGAGATCCAAGGAATTCAAGTTACTTAAAACAAAAGAAAAAAAATTACTTCTGAAGTCAGATACCTCAAGGCTATTTGAAATAACACCTCTCTCCTAGAGACATTTACCCCTCTCTGTCACAGGAGAAAACAAACAACCAGACAACCAAAAAAGCCCCAAACCTACCATCTGTCATCAAAAAATTTTATTCACTCTGATTGGCTGCTCTGAGAAATGACAACTTAAAATGTTTCCATCCAGCTAAGAAAGATCTTGTTTTTTAAGGGAAGAACTTACAATAATTCATCTTCTTTCATGTAAGCAGCATTGAACACAAACATTTTGTACACAGTAAGATTCTTCTTGTATTGCCTGGAGAAGAATCAACTTTTGCTATTTTGTTATTTGCTATTTTTCTACATGGAAAAAAAATTGAGCTTTCAATGAGATTTCTGGCATTTGGCCACATCCCACCAGATTCTAATTTGCTTGAAAAACTAAGGTGCTTCAAAATCCTACCTCATTTCACCATTATTTAGCTCTTCATGTTACAAACTCTGCTATTAGGTACTGCATTTTAAGGACACAGTTGAAATTAACTTTCTAAACTGCTGCTTCGTAATTACTGAGAAAATTATTCCAGACTGAAAGAAAAGTGCTGTAATCAGGAGCTTCAGCAATCTTGGAATTTTTGCTTATGATCTGATAGCTGGATCAAGAACAGAATAGATGAAGTCCTACTTCATTCCTTCTGTGACAAGAATTTATTCTAAAATAGTCTGTAGTCTTTCATGAGGACATAAATGTCTGAAAAAACCTGAAAATTAACATGAGACAGGTAAGGCTGCTGCAGACTGAGACACCTCAGATCAGTGATGATGGGAACAGGCACCTCGAGCCTCACAACTGGGACCTGAAAGACCCTGACAGGGATTTTGAAGCTGCAAGGAGAATAATTTTGGGAGTCAGGAGGGAATGCTAAAACCTAGAAGTAAAATCTTTTCAGTTCTAGCAAGTGTTGTTTGGTGACAGCTCTGAAGGCAGGGGAGGGGGTGCAGCAGCTGTGCCCAGCCTCTGGCAGCAGCACTAGACTGGAATTATTGCAGAAGAGGCTGGAACAAACCAGGGATGTCTGTGGCTGACTGAGACAGATGCAGAGCTTTCCCAAATTGTCTGATTATCCACATGAACAGACACACCTCCGTAATGAAATGCAGCTGGAATGACTGGAATGATGAAAACAATCATTTCCAATCCTCCTTACAACACCAAGGGGCTCAGCAGGGGCTGAGCTCGGCAGGGATCAGGCACAGCCCCTGCCATGGGCACAGGACCCAGCTGGGAGATGCTGCCAGTGCCCCTGGGCAAGTCCAGGGACACAATTCCAACCCCAACCAAGTCCCTGAGATGCAGTGCCACCAGGATTCATGGATTCAGCCACCACCTGAACCTTCAGACAACTTCCACATTCAGTGAGAGCACAGAATGAGAGCAGGAATTGCACACGTGCTGCTGGCAGGGCTAACTCTGCACTCAGAGGGAAGATTCATGCACTGCATTCCAGCCTGGTCTGTTGAAATGGCAGAATAATGCAAATTCATTTCAGCCCTTCTAATGACTTCAAGAGGCTGTTGAATAAAACACCCAGCCCATCTCCAGCACACTGAGGAGACAAATCCACTTTTCAGTTGCTGGCAGAATGAGATGAAAAGCAAAAGCAAAGCCAGTGCCCCTTGCAGTTACTCACATCAAGTTTCATCAGGGTTGAGAGGTCTTTCTTTGCTGCTTCCACGATGGCATCAGTGTGTTTGCTGTTACAGGAGTCCTGCACAGCACTGTAATGGAAAACTGCTGAAGGAGTTTCTGTCACAGTCACAGTCTTCTTCAGTATCGACTGCAAGGAGAAAAACACATCAAGGATCAGTTTAAACATCAAAATTGGCACCCACCTGGCCAAAATTTGCCTCTAGCGTTTGCATTCTCTACCCACCACAACTGGTGGTCTGCAAAAAAAGAAATCTAGGTTTCCAAAAAAGCAACAGCTTGCTAACTTCATTATCCCTGTATTTTTCTGCACAGCCTGACACTGGAATCAAACAAAGTTACTCATCACAGCTCGTGAAAGGGAAGGAATAAGAGACTTCAGAAACTGGGCTGTTGCCAGCTTGATGGAACTAAAACTTTATCAACCTGTACACAAAGATGGAGGAAAAGATAAAATGTGTCAAGGTCACAGTGAGCAACAGTTCATTCCAGATTTTAACTTGCAGTTTCATAATTCAAGAGTATTTTCATGCTCTTAATTTCCAGGTCTGTATTTGTAAAAAGGAGACCACAAAACCAAAAAGAGATTTATAAATAATGACTGGAAACCTACAGCTGATACAAGTTTTTAATTCCTTGCTGTAAAGTACCTCTCACAAATAAAGCATGATCTGACAAATCCAAATAATCCATTTCATGAGTCAGGGGAAGAAAATCCATAAAAAGTTGCAGCAGTGGTTTCCCATTGCTCACCAAGGGAATCTCCACAGAATTTCAAGATGCACAACAGAATGACTTGACAGCCACTAAAATCTACTGAAACACCTGTAAGTTAAAAACCAAAAATACAAAAACATTCAAGGCCAGGTTGGATGGTGTAGGGGAAGGTGCCCCTGGCCATGTCAGGGGGATTGGACCAGCTGGGCTTCAAAGGTCCCTTCCAACCCAAACCACCTGGGCATTCTGTCAAACCACACATCCCAACTCGTACAGAGCTGCAAGGGCAGCGTTTTGAAGGAAGGAAGCAAACATTGGAATGGCTGCAAGCAGAATGAAGTCAGAAGGAGGGCAGGGAGCAGCTGGGCTCTCGGGGAGGAGCTGACCCACCTTGGCCACGGCGGGGCTGCCGGCGCCGTCCTCGGGGGCCAGGTGCACCCTGGCCCTCTCGTAGGCCATGTCCATGTCAGACTTGGCACCGCTGGAATTGTCTGCAAGCAAGGCAAAAAATCCTGCTTTGAGCACCTCCTGTAGTCCAGTTTCTCAGAAAGAGCAGGAAACACAACAAGTGGAGCAACTTTAGCAAGGGGCATCTTCATATTCCTATTGTTCCCCAGTTCCTTTGGACCTGGGACTTCAGATCTTCCCATGTGAACTCGGGTGTACAACACGTCCCAGGATTCCCACATCTACTCCTGTACAGAGCACAGGCATTATTTGAAGGTTTGTTGTGGGGCTTTTTGTCTGCTGAGAATTGGCAGAGCACTGCAAAGAGGGAACTCCTGATAACTTAAAACTTTGAGGTGTTTTCTATGGCTTTCTGCAAAACTGCCTGAGGTGATGCTGCTGATGGTTCACATCAGCTGCTGCATCTTGTTTTCCATACTCTACAAATCCTTGAAATCCTTCCCAGGGTGAACATTAAGTTTCGGGGCAAATTTCCTCATTTGTGAGAGCAGCTCACCCTCTGAGCTGATCTATTGCTCCTTCTGGGTGTTGATGGGTTTGTAGAAAAGGTGGGATCTGCCTAAGAAATCTTATTTCTTTTAAAACTCTTTTTGGAAAAATTAAGCCTATTTTCTATTCAGTTCCACATCCTTGGAAGTCACAGCCTGAAGATTTACAGAGGAATTTTAAAATCATGCAGAAATTGCTATTTCCTTTAGCAAATAAATCTGCAATAATTTCAATCTTATTTCTGTGCTTATGTATCTCCAAAATACACTGTTCAGAGAAGTTTACATTTTCTTCCTTACACCTTTTGCCTTCAGTCACTACATTATTCTTACACTTGTGCTTTTATAAATACAAATTGCTGCTCAGGAATAAGCTGGGCCCTTTGGAAAAGCAATTGTCTTTCAGGACTGATAAATTCTGTCACCTAATAAATTCAAATTTTTAATTCTGAATTCTTTCCCCACCTGTCCCTCCCAAGAGACACAGACCTGAGTTTGCCCAGGATTGCCCCAAGCTTCGGGAAGCTGGCTTTTGGAACCAAAATTTACACCACTGTGATCTATGATCATGTGACAAAACCACCCTACCATGAAGGGCTGTCTATAAATCTAATTTCAAACCCACAATTTTTATTTCTGAAGGGGCTTAATTCCTGCCTCCCACCCAGCCAGGCCAAGGGAAGAATCCCACTGCCACAAATATTCAGATCTACCTCAGAGTACTCTTTCCACGTCGTCTTGAGGAAATGGCCTTGAGTTCTGCCAGGGGAGGTTTAGATTAGGTATTAGGAAAAATATTTTAATGAAAAGGGTTGTAAAATACTGGTACAGGCTGCCCAGGGCAGGGCTGGAGTCACCACCCATGGAAGTGTTCAAAGGACACCTGGTAGTGCCACCTGGGGACGTGGGTGAACACAGGGATGGTGCTGGCCTGACAGTTGGACTGGAAGATCTGAAAGGTCTTTTCCAACCTTAACCATGATTCTGTGATCTACAAATATAAACAAATCTTTGCACATTTCAAACCTGCCACTGGAATCATAATAAGGTCATTTAATGATCAGCCTCCAAACAAGAAACCCAACAAGTCGACCCCAAGTTGATTGTCATCAGAACTTACAAGCCATAGGATAAAAAATGAAAAAAACCAGTCATGCTGTTGATGCTGTTAACTGAATTTCCTGCACACTGCAGCATTAAAGACCCTAAATTAACTATAAACAATAAACTGGGATGGTAGAAAGAGCAACTCCATATGAGCTGATCCAACTCTCTGTCAATCTCCCTGCCCCCCAAACCCCAGGGTCAGCCAAACTCCTGAGCCCCATCACACCCAGTGCATTTTCAATCTGAACACTCAGGTTCAACCCAAACACTGCGACTTTGGCCCCGCAGGCAGGGACAGCATCTCCCACCCAGCCCTGCACCTTACAAACCCGGGGACAGAACGAGGAGGCATTCTAAGAGTGAAAGCTGCTGTCTACTCAACTGCTATTCACAGCAGGAGCCTTCCCCTGAGCCGTGGTGCCCACACAGGGATTTCTGGAATTGCCCTGCTGCTCCAGAGGGAGCGGGGAAGGCGCCGGCAGGACGAGCTCAGTCAGGAGCGCAGGAGGCAGTGGGGCAGGAGAGGGATTGAGGAACACATGGTGTCCCACACACTGCTGGGATGGCCACGGAAGGCACTGCACAAACAATGGCAACTGCCACCGTCCCTGGCAGCATTCCTGGCCTCCTCCCTGCCAAGTTCTGCCGGCCCCACGTGCGCCGCACGTCAGGGCTCCAGGGGAACAGCACCTTCTCCAACTCTTGGGGAAAAACCACCAAAACCATAGAAGACACCTGCTGTTTAACCTTAAAAACAGGGTTAGGAAGACTTACTTCCAGGGACAATGAAGAGGTGAAGCTGTTATATCCACAAGGCCCTGCTGTTTTATTTCTGCTTTGTAATTTCTCTGTCCCCCAGCCCAGGTGCTTCAATGAATTAATTCTCTCTTTCTCCACACAAAGGTGGTACACTTACAAAGCAGAGTAGCCTGAGCTGGCAGAATCCTATTCCCTCGTCTACAAAACTGCTATGTTTCAAGTTGGATAACTACACAAAAAAACCAGAAGAACAAATTACAGCCAGCTCCAGGAGCAACTGAGGCAGAAGTGTTTTCTCCCAAAGCAATTTTTTAGCAGTGTTTATTAATTCTAACAACAAGCCAATCAAGGAGATGTTGAGATAACAGCACTTGTATGCCTCTAAGAGTTTTCCTCTCTCTGAATTAATAATAAACATAATCAATATTCCATGGAATCTGAACACACAGTAAGCAGTGGAATAGAATCTGAAGCAATATCTTGATCTTTTCAGTACAGACATCAAGACACTTTCTGTGCAAGCTAAACAGTGAGAAGAAATCAGCTCTGTTACCTGAGGCAAATCATAATTACCCAATTAGATATGCTCCTTCTGTCAGTAAAAATTAATTTTCTCTCTCTGCTAAGCTCTGGCATATATTTTATGATACCTAAAGGGAGAAAGGATGAACAAAGGGACATATCCACTGAGAAGTTTGCAGGGATCCTTCCATATTAAAGCTCCTAAGAACACACAAGGACTGTCCCTGACAATGTCACAGGGCTGCACAGGCAGAGCTCACTGAACTGCCTCATTTAAGGGGTTGTGTTCAGGGCAAGGATTAATTAATTTACCACTGAATTAAGTCTACTGGTGTATTTTATAATTCCTAGTGTAAAACAACCTCACACATGTGAAAATCAAGCGAAGTGTGGGTCAGTCAGTATTTTCTCTTAATTTGTCTCCCTGGCTTAGAAAGATGATCTACTTACCCCAGCCAAAATCCTGTTTCTCCATCACATCTGGACAGTAACACAGAAACCATGAAAAAATCTAAGTGGGACCCCTTACACTTGCCCAAATAGGAACTGAAGAGGAAACAAATCAGCCCTCCAGTGTTAAAACTGAAGGAACTCCCCACTGCTCTCCTCTGTCCACACCAGCAACTTCATGTGGCAGCAACAAGTGACACAAACCTTCCCCTGGGGAAAGCTCTCAGTGCTGAGGGCTCCCTCAGCCTGGCTCCCTCCTTCCTCCTTGTCTCCAAGCCCTTCAACCCCTCACAGTATGTTCCTTTCCCCTAAGTCACTTAATAGCCAAAGTGAACAATAAAAGCATCTTCTGAAGTACCCAGGGCATCTTTATTCCACTGTTTAATAGATTAAACATTTCTCTATTAACAGTACATGAGCATGACCTTGCAATTCCCTGAGTGCTCAGTTTATTACTCATCTAACAGAGACAGATGCCTGTGTTGTGATTCCCACAAGAACTCCAGTTTCTCCACCTTGAAACACAAAGCTGCCCTAAACACCAGGCCCAGAGGAAAATGTCTACAGTGGAGTAACTAAAGCTCCCCAAAATGATACTGCAGCATCAAACCAGCTCAGCCCCATAAATGTCTCCTCAGAGCACCCCATAATCCATCACCTTTATTATCCACTCTAAGGAACATTCCTCTAAAAGCAGCAAAGCCATGTAATGTGCTTTTTGGGACAATCAGCCAAGCAAGAAACATGTGTCATTTTTTATGTGAAAGATGATGGCCTATCATCATAATTCAGTCTGATTCAGTAATATCAATTAATAAAGCTCTTCATTTGCAGGTCTTGGAAGCCAAATGATGCTCCCCATTGCTGATAATGACAGCAAGGGAATGCTCCCTGGGATAACAGTCCATTTGTTACCAAATCATTTTTGACCAATGAGTTAGGAAGCAGCACCACTGCAAGATGATTATCTACCATGAACAGGACTGCAAAATGATCATCCACCATAAACAGGAAAATTATCTAACCCAGCAGTCCAGAGATCATGTAGTTTCCCCCATGATTAGATAAATTACATATTTCCCACAATTTCACCAAGCATTACTTACTGGAAGCCTCTGTCGACCCTGCATAGGGAGGGGAAGAAAGGCTTCTTCTAAAAACATGCTCAGAGTTTTCTGCACCAGAAATCCTCAACATATCTGAAATTTAGAAACAAATGTTGTGAACACAAGGTATCCCCTAATAAAGTAAGGTTCACTAACAATAAGAACCTTTAACTACCCACTATTAAAGGCTGACTTCAAGATTCTGAAACAGTTCTGTTTTAAATACTTTTTTATCATCTGCAGAGGCAAAATTCAACTCCACCTATTTTCCTGGCTTTAGCTTCAGTACTGATTCTTTAGGCTGAAAAGACACATATCCAGCAGTTCTTCTGCTGGTGTCTAGAGTGCTGAATTTTCCCAACTCCCTCTCTGCATTAAAATGAGGAGTCACTTCTTTTCCCCTTTCTGTCATCCCTCAATACCATTAAGAACACAGTAGTATTTCCCCACTGAAGCTAAGGACTATCCAAAGGCTTCAAACCTGAAATTAATCTAAGACAATCCTTAACTGCTCTGATAAAATCCTCTGGACAAAAGCAGTGATATCAACAGTGGATCAGATGTAGAGAAAGGACCCAGAGGCATGGCCTCAAGCTGAAGGAGGGCATGGTTAGACTGGATTTGGGGAGGAAATTCTTTACTATTAAGGGCAGTGGGGCCCTGGCACAGGTGCCCAGAGAAGTTGTGGCTGCTCCTGGATCCCTGGAAGTGTCCAAGGCCAGGTTGGATGGGGCTTGGAGCAGCCTGGGACAGTGGGAGGTGTCTCTGCCCATGGCAGGGGGTGGCACTTCCAACCCAAACCAGTCTGGGATTCTGTGAGTAGTACAAAAATTAAAGAAGATCCCAGAGGACAGTTCCTCCATGTTTCTAGAAGCATTACCCATTTCCAGTGCTTCCCCAGACTTTTCCAACTTCTCTCCACGATCTTCCTCCAAAGCACTGGACATTTGTCTCTTCCCTGCCTTGCCGGCGCTGCCTCCGGCGGTGACGCTGCTCACGGAGATCAGTGGGATGGCCTGGCTCTGCTGGGAGCAGCAAGGGGACAAGCAAACATCAACCACCCCCTCACAGGTGTTCCACACCCTGGAGCCTGCACAGACCCCCAGGTACTGCTCAGGTTGTGCTGATTGGTCCCAGATCCCCAAGGGTGGCTTGCCCTGGGATCTGCAGCTCCCTCAGTGCATCCCAGCAGGGCCTGGGGACTCCCAGCTTGACACTTTGAGCATTCCCTGACCCTCTGCCACCACGGTTGCAGCATTTTTCCTACTGCTCCAGGCAGAGGTGACATCATTAGCAAACATCAGAACTGCTGAAGCACCGAGCAGAGCACACACATCACTATGGAATGATGCACTTGGGAAGTTTAAGCCTCCCCACCAATTCCCCAGGCATCAGCGTAGGCTGGGTTTTATGGGCTAGTTATACAAGTGCCTCAGTCCTCAAGCACTGTCATTATGAAATTAATATGCAGCATTTGTTTTATGACCTTCTGGAAGAAGGAAAACCTCTCTGTGCCCTGTCAGGAGAGCTGAGGGCCTGCCTCCCAAACTTACACAGCTGAAGAGCTCTGTGGTCAGCCCCAGGTAGTTGTGCAAGGCCAGGAATGTCACCCTCTGCAGCCTCACCATGATGATCTGCAAACAGGGAACACAGAAGCAATAGCAATGGATTTTGCATTCTCCCACACTTGTTCTGGCATTTAGACACAATCATGCACCAGAGCACCTGAAAGCATTCTATAAAATACAGACTGTACCCTAAGCTGAAACTCCTTTTAGCAGCTGATAAATTGAGGCAGAGATAGATTCAAATGATTTACCAATGACTTCACAATCATTAGAAGGCACAAGAATCCAAAGTCTTACTCCCAAACACCAAATGCTTTTTGTTTTCTATAAATATCAGTAATAAAAGTGTCTTGAAATAGAAGTATTTGCTTCCAATCTTGCTCCTCATTAAAAAAAATTATGCCAGCTCTCCCCATAGAGAACCTGTCCCACTGCCCCACAAGCACTCAAACCTAGCACTGGAATCAGTGGCACCTTCCTCTGCCCTGCCAGCTAATTCCCACTCCTGAGCCATCCTCTCTTTTGTATCAGCTCTCACAGAGCAAATTAATTTGGTGTTAACGATCTGTTCTCCTTCAACCAGCAGTATCAGGAGGTTCATGTGTTGCTCATAAATCATCCAGAGACCAGAACAGTTTACAAGGATGGATTCAGAAGTGATAGTAAAGCAAAAGGACAGCCCAGAGCAACTGGACTCATGGGGTCACCCTGTGGCTGTCCCACCTGTGAGACAAGGCACCACCCCTGGAAATCCTTAATCCTGATCCCTGCACCACCTCCCACCTGCAGGAAATGTTCACCTGAGAGCTGTCTGAGCCCCTGCAAAGCAACAGAAGGTGAACACAGAACTGACACAAAGCACAGCTCTTCCCTCAAGTGCTGACAGAGGATTCTAAAGTGAAAATTCATGTCAGTCTGAATTTTGTGACTCTTAGAAAGCATCAGCCCTCACCAAACAGCTCCTGAGGGTCCAGCAGTCCTGTTTCAGGACATGTGACAGTCTGTTCATGACTCTCAGCCATTCTGGAGCCCTCCTGGTGCAGCCCACGCTGCAGAGCCCACGTCAGCACCTTTCTACCTCCCAAGGACCAACAAACTCACACTGCAGGTCTGGCTGATTGATGAGGGTAACACAGGCAGAAACTCAATCATGGAGATATACAGATACATAAATTATTTTTCCTGTTGTGATAATGCTGGATTATTATGTCTAGGGCTCAACAGCCAGGAGAACAGCAGAACAAGTCCAAATCTTGATAAGCTGTGCAGAGCAATTCCATATGTGTCAAAGGATAGATGATGAGCTTGCTGAGCCTCTAAATATCCTCCTGTAACCTGGAAATGAGAGTGGCTGCCCTTCCCTCTCAGCTCTACCTACCTGCACCACTCTCACAAGGGTTTCAGGGTATTTCTGGAACACATCCTGGAAGGCACTGGCTGGAAGCCTCAGAATTGTGGACGGAGTGGCTGCTCGGGCCGAGACGGTTTTGTAGGGAGCAGGGTGACCCTAAGAGAAAGTTCCAGAGACACGGGGTTAATCCATCAATTATCCAATCCAATTCCTCCCAAGTTCCTGCTTTGCTGTTGTCCATGTCTGACAGACACCATCTGATCACAAAAAGCCTGGAGCTGGTGCTCCACGACCACGGGGGTGTAAGGAGGGTCAATTCACACCTGCACTAGAGACAGGGGCAGGGAAATAAGAGCTCCAGGGAGTTGTATCAGGTTGAGGGAAGTGCCAGGCTCAGCTCTGACACAGTTCTATTACAGAGCCAGCCTTCAGAAGTATTTGAAAGCCCAGTTAGTCAAGGCTGCAGAGAAAAGAGGGTTTGTTGATAATTTTATTATCTGTACAGGCAACCAAGCTATTTGCTGCAAAAACAATCCCAGACTCACACAACCAGTGAAAAACACAACAAAATTGTACAGTAATTACAGACATAATAGAGTAAGACAAAAGACAGGCAGACTTCTCGTGTTTTAAGATATATATACATATTTTTTCATATATACATACATACATATATATATATATATGAAATATTCCATGTGACAGAGCCAAACAGCTTCTCTTTACTGGAGACAAAGTGGGTCTAGACCAACCTGCTCAAAGAACAGATGGAGAACTAACAAACAAATGAAAAGTGGGTAGAATACAGAGATTTTTTCACACTGGAAGGCAAGCCTCTGGGTTTGGATTCTTCCCCTTAAACAAGAATAGATTTTAACAAGAATCTACTGCCAAACACTTGGATAAAAAGACAGACAGACAATGCCCCTTTTACCCACTTAATAAATGCTGGAAACAACATCTCTAACTCACAAATTAATTTACCAATCCATCAAATATTGATTTACACAGTATTTGTAAGATGAAATGAGCCTTTTTGCAGCACAGAGCAGGAGCAAAGGAAGAAATGGAGTTTCTATTTTAACAGCACTCACAGCTCCAGCAGATTTCCCCCTCCTGAGCAACAGAAGGCACGTTTTTCCCAACACTGACACACAGATGTTAAATGCTGATTACAAACCAAACTGCCTGCAAGACTTGCAGAGCATCAGACAACTCAACACAAGCACTTTGAAGGAATTCCTGCCTAAAGAACCCAGCAAAACTAAACAAGAGACTTTCTCTAATCACTCTGGGAAATAAAGCTGTAGCTCTGTCTGCCTGCTGGTCTGGAAGGCACCATGAAGCAGATTCTAAAATCAAATTTAATTAATTGGAACCAATTTCTTAATTACACCAACTTCAGCTGACCTTTTTATAAAATCTGGGGATGATATTAATAGCCTTGATTTTCAAGTTGCTGAGGGATCTGAAATTTTAAACATCTCTTTGACCTACAGTGCAAAGCTGCCTGTGTCCTCAGTTTTCCCAAGTTTCTTTTAATTAAGTAAAGAAAATAACAAATAACATTTCTGTGCTTTGGCTGTACCCAAAAATAAATGCAGCAATCCTCTTTTACAGGCCAGTTTGAAGTCTGGCTTTACATGAAGAATTAATTTGGACTTCTTATACTTACATGTAAAAGAAAATGTATATAGTCTGCTTTTAAGCACTGCATTTGCCATCAACTGTATTTCCTACCAATCTTTACAGCAAATATATAGTAAAAAACTAAGGAAATTATTACATCTTCAGTTGCTGGACAAGGATTAGCATCAGGTCTAATGCTGCTCCATGAGTTATTCCAAAGAGCAAACTGAGCCCTGGGTATCTCAGAACCCTGGTCTCCAGTCTACCCAGTAAAGTGTTTGGGTTTTTCTGGAAACGGCTCTGTGCTGACAAGCTCAGAAAAACAGCTTTAGGATAATAATAGATAACCATGCAGGTGCCTTTTTCTGCAAGGAACAGCCCATTCCTCCAAGTTTTCAGCATATAATTTTGCCTCTTTGAAATCCCTGCATGAGAGCAGCTCTTCTGAAAGGGCCAACACCAGGGCTGGAACATGCAAGAGCTGTCAGAGGAGCGTGAGGAAGAAATGTTCCATAATTGTCACTTCTCTCAGATCTAACGTTATGAGCAGCACAGGGAGAATACTACATTCAAATTATACTATTTTGCAATCACACACTGAGATGACAAGAACACTTAAGTTATAATCAATTATGAAACAGGGTTTTTTTCAACAGAGAACTTCTTGTTCTCAGGGCAGGTAACTATTTACTTCTGTCTCGTTCCAAGAGCTGAGGCATCACCTCCAAGCAGCACCTGACAACTTATGGCCAAATCCAGTCGAGTTTGGTCAAGAAACCTGCTGCAAGAGACACAGATGTTTCACATTCTCCCACCTGCAGTGGTAGCTCCTTTTTGGACCCAAAAATCTGGCATGTTCTCCCCATTTCCATGGCTGGATTTCGTCTTCCTCCGCTCCTTCCTGACATCCTCTATATCAACACTGCTGCACCCAAAGCTCTTGCAGCCATCAATCACTTCTTTGTAACCTCATCTATCTTGTCAGCCCTGCAGGCTCACCTTTATCCAAGTGTTTTTCCAGCTACTTTTAATCCTGACTTTCATTTTTCCCCCCTCAATCACTGCCATTTGATCAACATCCCCCGCAGACTCTTCTTTTTTCAACTTTCTTATTCCAACTATGCCACAAGGCCCCAGTTTCCCTAAGACCATCTCCACGTGGAGGACAAGAGAAGAGTGAACCCCAAATCTCCAGCAATCAGCATCACACCTCTGCTGGACCAGCTCACTCTGGATGAACATTGACTGTTCAGGGAAAAGCTCTGGCTGCACACATGAGCTCTCAGCAAGAGCTGCTGAAAACAGAGACATCAACAAGGCTCAGCTCAGAGATTTCTTTGGTATTTGAGGCAGCATCAAGTCAGAGCCATTAACTGCACCTCACAACTGTTCCAGAATACCAGGAAAGGGCCTGCAGCTACTTGGATTCAAAAGCTTCCAATTTCTCCTCAGAGTCTGGAGAAAGCAGCATTGATCTGTTCTCAGAATAAGTGGAGGCTCATGTCACAGCTGCTACCTTTGTATTTAGTAGAACTAAAGGGACTTTTCAGTTTAAAAGCTGAAAGATTCAATTAGAAAAGTACCTCTGGTGTGACCTTTCTTTTAGGTCCACCAACAAGATCTTGCCACCTCTTGCAGCAGCCTCAACTTTCCCGCACAACTCTCAACTAAGTGAGGGACCAGCCTGACATCACATGCTGCAAAATCAGTCAAAAGAACCACAAATCCAGCTCAGACAACTGAAATCCTCTCTGAATACACCCTTTCTTCACATCAGAGCCATGTGTTTGGTGGTGCAGTGAGATCTAATTCAGGTTATGGTATCTGCAGGATGTTCTAAGACTCACTCACTGATTTGGGATGACACTGAGGGGTCTACTCTATTTTGATCCAGTGCTACTTCCTCTCTCCTTGCCTATTTTCATGCTAATCCTCTTCCTAAAGTCTGAAAGAAACATAAGGAAGAGGAAAAACAGCAATGAAACAAGCAGTTCATGAAGCTGGGAAGTGAGGAACAAAAGAGTTGTAAAAATAAATGAGAACAAGTTTAGCAGAAAATATTTCAAGGCTTTTTCATTACAGATTCTTCTGCAGACTGCTAACTCTGTTCAGCACACTTTCAATCATTTTAATTTTTTTTTACTTACCAGTGATATAACTAATGAGAAAGAGAAAAAAAATGACAGAACGAAAATTAAAAATTTAACAAAAAAACGAATGGCAACCACTTTTTTACAAAACAAAGCCATAAAGCACTGCCATGCAAGGATTTCTTTTCTTATATTCCTTTTGAACAAGGATGAGCATGACTGGTCCTCATGTTCCTTTATGATGGCCCTGCTGTTTCCAATATTGTCATGAAGAAAATTTAGTGGTGGAAGTAACAAGGGCAGAGGTACTAATATGGATTTACAAACATATTATGAATTTGACAGCAAGAATGAGACTTCTACAGAGAAATCTGTGACCAAGCTTAAAAAATGCTATCACTGTCAGTAGGTTTTATGGGAACTACAGGTATACATAATACAGATTTACAGATAATGTGGATATAGAGGTGTGTGCCTGCTTGTGGAAGTGACAAAGAACACTTCAGAGAATCCTTTAACTACTCACACACACAGCAATGCACCTTTTGATGAACAGAGACAGCCAAGCATGGCAGACACACAAGGTCAAACATGAACAACTTATTAATCAGATTTATCTTCATCCTCTCCAATCCTATCCTACCAAAATCCTTCAAGAAAACACCTTCAGGGTTTGGGTATTATCATAGATGTTGAATTCAACACCTTCCATTTAGGCATTTGTAAAGTGATTGCAGCAAAACCATCAGTCTAATTCCAACTGAAACAAAATCCACCAATTTTGCACTGAATAGGATCAACAGTCAGCTCATCCTGGCCCCTGCCAAAGAGCACAGCCCTTAGCTGGCCACCAGCACCACCGATGTTACAAAACAAAATAAATCCATCAACTGGTTTCACAGTATCATTAAAGGACTAACAACTGTCAAGATTTATTTTCATTAGACTAAATAAGAACAAATTCATTAAGCAACCCATCAAACATGTAAAAGCCCGGCCTGCTGGGCCCCAGCCTGGTCCTGCTCCTGCCTGAGCTGTGATTTGAGCAAGTCAAACCGTAATCTCAGCTTTCCAAACATTCAAATCCTCCTGCTAATCAGAAGCAGCCAGTCAAGCACACCTTGCACAACCACCCTCCACACCACAAAGCTCAGCTTACACCTGCAAAGGCCCGGGAGGAGGAGAATTCATCAAAAAAAGCCCATTTTGCATTCAGATTCTTTCCTAGGAATGTTCAAGGCCTGGATTCCTGCCAGGCCCAGTGGGAGCCAGCAGGAAGGTGCCCCTCCCAGCACTCACCGTGATGACATCCAGGATGCTCAGCAGGCTGTGCACGCTGTCTCCTGCCAGCACCTCCTTCACCACCACCTCTGTGCCATCCTGCAAGCACACACACAGCATTACTGCAGCCTCACAGCTGCATTTTGGCAAACTTGGAGCATTCCAGAAAGCTTGGATGCTTCTTTTCTCTCTGCTCTGATGGAAATGTGCTAATTCCAACCACAGAGTTTGAAAGCAGTGTTCTAAAAGTGATACATTAAAATAAACTATGAGCCAGTTTTTCTCAGGGATGTTGTGACCTGCTTGTCTTTGCTATGTAACACCACCAAGACAGAGCTTCCTTCACCCAGAGGCAGAATGAGTTCCCTTTACTCAGGGGTTACCTGTTAAGAGGTTGTACAAAACAGGAGCAGCAAAATGTAAAAATACACAGAAATCAGCAAATTTGACATCATTTCCTAACAAAAGTCCACTAAACTTTCAGCCACTGGAAAACTACCCCCATCCAAAAGTTCAACTCAAAGTTCAGTCAAGAAAAAGGTAAAAACTAAAAACTCAACTTGGCAGAAGGGATGACAAGGACTGGTGCTCAACATTTTAAGACTCACATGGAAAACAAACCATCATCTTTTTTCCCCTGTCTACCCAGAAATGAATCTGGCTCTTCCACTTCCCAGACAAATGCACTGATTCCTGGACTGCTCTGAGGTGAGCTGGGTCTCCCCTGCTCTCTGTACCCAAACACTTTCTGTAACAAAGGTGAATGTTTCCAAGCCCACCTTGCACCCTGTCTTCCCTCAATAACTTCTGCATCTCCTGTGTGAGGATATTTCCAGCTGCCTCATCAGCTTTGTGTTCTGCTCTCTCATCTGACACACGAGGGACCAGAGCTGCAAACCTTGATCTTTACAAATGCCACGGCCCCAAAGAGCTGGGATTAATCCCTCCTAAACCACCGTGATTCACATGTCTAAGTTTAATCAATGCTTAATGATTCATGCCAGCCTATCTGCTGTGCCAACAGATTTCTCCCAGGAAGTGCAGAGCAGTGGGTTCTTACACTTTCTTGGATGCAAACTTCCAGCTTTCCATCCTGCACCACGTAGATGCTGTCATCCAGCTGCCCAGGACGGAAGATGTACTCGCCCTCGTGCAGCTGCACAAAGAACATGTGCTTGCACAGCTCCAGGAACAGCGGCTTCTCAAAGTGCCCCAGGACCCTGCAGCAAAGAAAATGCAAAGGGAAAACCTGAAATCGCCACAGTCCTTGGAAAATCCTTCCTAAATTAGCAAAGCCCCAGGCATGAGGAGCACAGGAAACCCAGAGGAGTGGCTGCAGGGAGAGAGTCTCAAAGGGCTCCCCAAAAAAAGGTGCAAGAGCAGCATGAAACACAGAACTGTAAATGCTGGGGCTCCTTTGGAGGAGCCCTCCAAGGAATGCAAGCTCAGAAGGAAGTACAGCCAAACTTCCTGCAGCAAACACCAGCATGGCCTGTGGAGGGGAATAAAAATAAAAACCTGTCAGATACACACACTCCAGGAGAAAAGTTACTCCAGGAAAATTCCCCTTTTAGGGCAGCTGCCCTGTCCATGGAAGCTGGACACAGGAGAAATACTGAAAAGAGGCAAAAGCTCCTGTCATCTGCATGCAATTGCAAGTTTGGAATATTCCATCTCCTGCAGGTAACATGCACCTGGACTTCAGTTAGTCACTGCCAGGCAGGGAGAAATATGGGTTTGACATCTGATCACTCAGCACAGAGCTCCAATAGCTCCCATTTATCAGGATCAATCCATCAAACCCTACTGCAACATCAATTAGTTACAGAAGATCATAATTCCACAGTAGCGAGTTCAGATGACTGACAGAGCATTTTTGAGAATGTATGACCTTCTATAATGACTACATTATATCACAACTGGGAGGAAAAATGAACATCCACACACAAAATCAAAATTAAGGGTTGGAAGATTTCCTCTTTGCTGTGTCAGCAAATTTAACCCCTTGCTGAAGGGGCACAAAGACCATCCCTTCTTCTTAGTCTGCCAAAGAGCTGGGGAGATTAAGTTGACTTTGATTTATTTGCAACCTTTTCAGGCAGAGAAGTAAAAGATTCTGCAGCCCAGGGAGCTGTCAATATGGTATCCAATTAGCATCTACCAGTTATGATGCTTTTCTGTACAAAAACAATTGTCTGATACAGCCTAAACAGAAGTTTTAAGATGCACTAAATCCATTCATGTTGGAACAACTCTATTAGCACTATTCCCAAACTGAGGCAAGTAACCTACTTGCTTTCCTTCCCACATCTCCTCTTTTAATTTTTAAAAAAACCTCAAATACTTTCTTAAAGTTTCTAGAAAATTCAAAGTCATTTATTCCGTCCTTATGTTCAGATGAATTTCACTCAACTCCCTCAGGATTCTGACCCTGCAATCGTAAAATCTGAGATTTGACACAAACTGTCAAATATTTACATCACTTGAACACCCATCAAACCCAAACTCTAAATTTCTCTTTCCATTTAACATTACCTGACATTTTTAAGCATGTACAGGACTTCTGATGGCAAGTGGGAATTCTTGACATCAAATTCAGTCAGATCTGCCTCTAGCAAAGAAGGAGGAGGTTCTTTCCTCTGCAGAGTTGGACATTCCTTCTTAATACGCAGAATCCTACAAAGGAAAATGGAAGTTCAAGATGTTCCCCCATTTGCACTAATAGGAAATACTAAATTTGTACTAATAGGAAGTGTTAAATAAGTATGTAGTAAATACTAAAACTCACCATCCCGAGTTACACATTATCAGTTAGCTAAAACATTCCACCCTCCTGCCTTTCCTCACCAAAACCATCCCAGTTCAGCAAACCTCTCAGCTGATCCACAGCTGACAGGATTGGGAAAAACCAACAGCTACAGAAAAGGGCACTGCCAGGGATAAGTTCCACACCACAAACAAAAACCCCAAACCAGCCTCCATGATGTGACTTTTCCCCTTCCCAAGTACCTTTTAGCCAGAGATAAAACCTTTGCCCGTTTCCGCATCCTTTGGCGAGGGATGGTGTTCCCAACCAGAGAGTTGGGAAGAGTTGTAACCTAGGAGGAAATAATGGACACAAAAAGTCACAAAATTCCAAACCCAAAAAAAAACAACCCACTAATTCCAACCCTGCTGAGGCACCAACACATTTACCAGCCACCAGAGTGTGAGCAGAGTGAAGAGCTCATGTAAGACTTTGGAGGACTGGAATATCTACTTCAGGATCACTTCCTTTCTATAAAGTAAGTAGAGTATATTTTGATTTTACCAATCAACTACTACAGTGCTAATGGATGGTAGAGGGGGAAGATTCTTAGCTGTGGTTCTCATTCAGGAACAGTGAGCAGCAGGAAGAGGAGAAATGCACTGATCTCTGCTCCCTGTGACAGGGACAGGACCCAGGGAACAGCTGGAGCTGGGCCAGGCCAGGCTCAGGCTGGAGATCAGGAAAGGTTCTTCCCCCAGAGGGTGCTGGGCACTGCCCAGGCTCCCCAGGGAATGGGCACGGCCCCGAGGCTGCCAGAGCTCCAGGAGCCTTTGGCCAGCGCTGCCAGGGATGCCCAGGGTGGGCTTGGTGGGGTGTCTGTGCAGGGACAGGGCTGGGCTGGAGGATCCTTGGTGTCCCTTCCCACTGAGGATATTCCAGGATTCTATCTGGCTGTGATGGTGACAAACCAAGGCTTTTCCTTGCATTTCCCAGTTCCCAGGTGCCACCCTCTGGAGAAACACCACAACTGCTACACCAAGACAGGCCCTCATTAGGTACTTTCAAAACATTCCCAGTTCACTATTTGTTACCCAAAGAGTTGAAGCTCTGTAAAAAGTTCCTGTTGCAAAAGGAACCTTTGACTAGTTTGGAAGGATGTTTTTTTTTAAAGTAAAATCTTGGTATGTTATCAAAAACGCATTAAGTACAGCCCACAGAGGTTTGGGTGTAATGTTCTCTGCCCTACTTGGGAAGAAAAGCAAAAAGTAAGGTCTAAAACTCAAACAAAAAACTACCTGAAATTATTTTCCCATGTGGAATTCTAAGCATTCTTTACTTATGTGAGTTACATATAAACAGCTTGGTAAAAAAAATTATTCAAATTATGAAGATGCACATTAAAATAATAAAGAATATTAAAATTATGAAGTTGCACACACAAAATTTCCTCTCATTGAGGGCTTTTTTGGCCAAGTTCTACTTAAAGGGTGACCTGCTGTGCAAGATTCAGCGAGTAACGACCTCCTCCACAATGAAACAGAGCTCTAGAACAGAATATTAAACCCACCAGTGTCTAATTAAGTCAAAGTGTTTGCATTCATCTCAATGAAGTGTGGGAGGCAGAGGCTGGGGCAGTTCACAGAAGGAAGTGTTCCTCCACACAGGGTGACTAAGGATGGTTACTTCCCTGTACCTTATTTTTCTACAGATGTTGGTTTGCAGCGAGTCCACAAGTCCACACCTGGACTTGGCAGCACAGGGAACAGCCAGGACCCTGGGAGGGTGGGCAGGCCCTGGCACAGGGTGCCCAGAGAAGCTGTGGCTGCCCCTGGATCCCTGGCAGTGTCCAAAGCCAGGCTGGATGGGGCTTGGAGCAACCTGAGACAGTGGGAGGTGTCCCTGCCCATGGCAAGGGATGGAATGGGATACCAGTTTGAGATTCTGGGATATTTAAACAATCATTAACTCCCTACAGGAGTTAGATACTCATTGACTTATTGCTACCCTCATTGACTGCAAATATTTTTCAAAGAGGAAAGGTCTGGTGAGGAAGAGAAGCTACTGCTGCTCCACCAGCAATCCAGTCAGTAGTGCAGGAGTTCTGAAACATCCACAAAATCCCAGAGAGATTTTAGAGGCTGAAGGCCCTGGGTCAGGCTCAGCAAGTGAAGTGTGGCAAACTTTACACCTCTCAACTTTACACTGGATTTTACCAGGTGCCCTCACCTTCCTCATGATCTTCCTCCCGTAGAACATGACTTTGTCCCTCTTGCGAAACCTGTACTGAGGCACGTGTGGCTGAAGTTGTTCTGAAACAGAAGCATCACATCAGAAACCACCTTTAGCAGCTGGGACAACACCTGAGCACAGCTTGGGGACTTTGCTGCCTTCAGAACTGCTCCTGTGGGCAGCCTTTGGAATTTAAACCACCCTGGGATCCCTTATTCCCCAGCTCTGGCCAAGCCAGAGCAAGGTAGGATTGCCTTGAGGCTCTACCTCAGCCCCAGAGGAGATAAAGGGCTCTCTAAACAGACAGAAGGACTGGGTAGTTTTCATCTCCTGAAGGAAACCTCTAATTCAATCATTTCTCCTTCCTGTGACAGTGAAATCACAATAGGGTTGAAATCATCTGCATAATTCGCAACTGATCCTGAGGCTGACACTGCTCATACACCAAAGAAATAAAACCTCCAGGTCCTGCATGTGACAGGTCTGAGTTCAGACCTTAAGGAAATGAATCAACACAAGTTCTCCATCCCTTAAAGCTGTTGTCCTGCTGGAACCACATCTCTACAGCAAACAACTACCACAGAAAATTACAAAAAGGCTCAAGATTGATGGAAAACTGGTTTTAAAGCTTACACGGTTATCAAGTACTTACTAGACTGTCTCACTCTTCTGTACACGACAAACACAACAACTGCTATAAGCAACAGTGCAACTGCAGCTCCAATTGCAATTCCAGTCAGCTGGAAGAGGAATTTAGGGAGAAAGAAGTTAATAATTTTCAACTTCAGAAGTTACTATAGACTTTTTGAAGGGCTAAAAAACACTCAGCTCTGTGAGATATCTAAAAGTCAAGCACGTTCATAAATACTTCATTTTTAGTTCAAATACCACATATGCAAGAAGTTAAACTGCATCAATGATCAGTCCTAAGATCACACGGAAAGTATTCCATGTTTTTCTTCCTAAAGATCTGTGAGCTGATCAACTCCATGTACAGGAGGTGCATGAGGCCATGGAGGGACAGGACAAGGGGGAATGGCCTTAGGATGAAGGACGGCAGGGTTAGATGGGATATTGGGAAGAAATTGCTCCCTGGGAGGGTGGGCAGGCCCTGGCACAGGGTGCCCAGAGCAGCTGTGGCTGCCCCTGGATCCCTGGCAGTGCCCAAGGCCAGGCTGGATGGGGCTTGGAGCAGCCTGGGACAGTGGGAGGTGCCCCTGCCCATGGCAGGGGTGGGACAGGATGGGCTTTAAGGTCCCTTCCAACCCAAACCAGCCTGTGATTCTAAAAAACAGGAATGAATTCCTGCCTCATGCACAGTGACAGCAAAGAAGCAAACATTCAGACTCTGGCAGTGACCTGGCAGAGCTCCTGGAGCTCAGGAGAAGCTGCTCTGGATGCACCCCCACCCCTCAGCCAGCTGACTGCAGCTCTACTTTACCATGGTGGTCTGGATCCTGTCCTCCACAAACTGCAGGATGGGGGTCCCACTTCCTGGCAACACAGCCTGGCACCAAAAGGAAGGTGAAATTAGTCTTCCACAGCTGGAAAAAAGCCTCCATAAAAACATCTCAACCACCGTGACTGTGTTTTTCTTTGACTTATACTCTGCAAACACACACATTCAGTGGAGAGGGGGCAGTAAGGGAGTTTTGTGTTGCTGTCAGTTCAATGCATTCCTAAACAGTCCTAAACTCGGGTCAAACAGTGAGATGAACACCTTTTTTAATCATTCTATTGTTATTCAGAGCAACAAGGATGAGAATGGAATGCAAAGGACTTTATGAGACTGAGGAAACAAGTCATAAACCAGCATAGTAAAATCATCATAAAAAGCAGATGATGCACACGACCTGTGCCCACCAGTGCCACTCAGGGATAAAACCTGGCACTTAACATTAGTCTCACAAATGCCAACCCAAAACTTAAGATAAAGGAGGTAAAAGGCAAAACAAGTCTCAGGAACAAGTGAAAACAACATGAGTACAAGGGCACATACATCCTCCCCTAAATCTTGAACTTTAAAAGCACTTGAATTAAGCACAACACACAGTTCAGGTCCCATTCCTGCCTGTGGTTCCAGATCTGGATGACAGCTGAACTCAGCTTTGCCACCAAGAGAAAAATGAAGTGTACACCAAGTCACCAAACTGGTCTCTCAATGGAATTCATTCCAGTTTTACAGCACAAAAGAAACTCCTGCCAGACCAGTCACCTCACACAGATCCTTGTGCTCACTTTGCCTTCTCAGGTCACTTTAGCACTTTAATGTTTATCTTCCAAACATGAGTCAAACTAACTCTGTCACTCTTGTTATCAGACTATTGCTCATGGGATTGCAGTGAAAAGTCACAAGATTTTAAAAAAATAAAAAGCTGAAGATGTGTCAGCAACAGGTACAACACCTGGTGATACAGAGTTCCTGGCGGAAGTCTGTTGTGGTCACTTAATGCATTTTTTTCCCTTTGACAGCGTCAGGGACACTGGGACATGGACAGTTCTGCTGCTCCCCAGGCCTGTATGATCTCAAATAACACCAAAAATAGTAATTGCCAACTGACACTCACATTGCTGCTGCAAGAGGAGAAATAAATCCACGGGGAAAAGAATAAAACACAAACATGCCCAGGCTGGGATCTCAGTGTGGAAAAGCAACAAGGGAAAGAAGAAATTCAGAGCTCCAAGAACCACTGAGAGGTTCTTGCAAAGTTTTCACCAGTGACAACATGATAGTCCCCTGCTCAGACTTGGGAGAGATCCTTCCTAGCTTGGACAATCCTTGTGGACAAGCAGAGGAAGCAAAGCAGCCAGGCTGAGCTGTGCAGACACCTGAGACATGTCAGTGACTGCTGTGACAGCTCCTGGGGCAGGAATGAGGTCACAGCCAAGTCACCAGGGCAGCTCCTCTCTCAGGAGGGCTGTGCTCAGCACCCCAACCCAAGGACTTCACCTCACCCAGCCCCAAAGAACCCTCAGACCCACAACACCTGTGGGACCACGCTGCAGGGCCCCTCACTGCATCCGAAAATGGAGCAGTCACCTGCCCAGACTATGGATTGGCATAAAGAGCATTTCTCTGCTTCTCGATGTTGAAGTTTCCTTAAGAACTTGAGACTCAACAGCAATCAGCACAAATATGCAGCCTCACAACTGCAGCTCACACCCATCCAGAGTACAGGCACCCAGCACTTAGCACTGCTGAGAGTCCAACAACTCCTCACTGCAGTCCAAGGCAAACACTGAGACATTCCCCATCCAGGCAGGGGTGGGAAAGGGTTATCAGCCCTGAAAACAAGGACTTAAAACTGGGATTAGCCCAAAACACAAGGCTTCCTCATAGCTCAGGGCCACCCGTGCCTAGTTTTGACTAGGAAACCTGGATTTTCACAAAACATTGTTAACTGTGTACAAGTACATTGTGTGTGGTTTTTAGTTATGAGAACTATTTTCTCTCATGGGGTTTGTCTTTCACAACTAGGGACAGCATCATGTGCATTGTTGGTCTGTGAGTTTCACATTTATGATCAAAAACAAATGCAAGAAGAGCAGTCTGCCAGAATTCCGGAACTTCTTCTTTAGGCTAAAAATCAAAGTTTTAAATCATAGCATTACTGAAATAGTTTAGAATATGAAGCAGCACGTGCATGGTTTGCAAGAAATAAAAACCACACACACAATAAAATTGGACCAATCCCTAAAAATTTGAAATTATAAAACTCCCAGCAAGACAGGCTCTTTCAAAGTAAAAGCATCTAAAGGTATTATCCCAATGATATCAAATTAGGTACAGCTGCTTTCAGCTTCTGGAAACACTCACAGGGAAATAAGTCCAAAAATAAGAGCAAAACATATCGTACCTCAAGGCTGGTGCTGTTGTCTCCTTCATCCATGTCTGGAGGTGCGGCAGGAGCAAAGACAACAACAAAGACACAAGGCTAAGTTAAGAGATTACACAGCTTCTGATCCAAACTTTCCAACAACACAAGGGGAACAACAAATTTTTAACTTGATCATCCCTTCGTCTCTGTGCTGGGCAACACAACCCAGCAGTTAAGTGCTGGGGGACGGGACTTCTCCCGAAGAAACTTCTCCACAGCCACGGGAATTTAAACAGGAACTCCCCGGGAGCCTCCACAAGGTGCCACAGCCCGGGGGCACAGCCAGACCCATCCCTGCTCCCTAAGGAAAGGGAACACCGCAACGGCTCCGCGGGACGGGCACTGCCCGGGGACAGCACCGACACTGCCCGGGCACGGACCGGGCACCGACCGCCCCGGGCTGCCGTCATTGTAGCCCCGGTCACTCTGCTGGTAACTTCCCGGCCGGACCCGGGTCACCCTCCCGGCCAGCCGCGGGCCACTCTCCCGGCCAGCGGCCCCGTTTCGCCAGGTTACAGCTCGGGACACGGGCGCCTCACAGGAAAACAACAACCTCCTCCCGCCGGGCCTGGGGCACCGGCACCGGCCGGGGACAGCGCCTGGCTGCACAAGCCCGCCAGGCCCGGGTCCCGCCGCCGCACTCCAGCGATCTCCGGCACCTCTCACCTCGTCCTGCCCCCGCCATCATCCCGCTGCTGGTCCTGGTGCCGGTGCCGGTCCTTGTCCCGCCGGGCGGTCGCGGCTCCCCGGGCCGGGGCCGAGGGTGCTGAGCGCAGACCCCGCCCGCCTCCGCCAGGGGACGCGGCCGCGCCAGGCCCCGCCCATGCCGCGGGCAGCTCGCTGCTGATTGGCGGGGAAAGGCCCCCTAGAGCCGTTCGGCGCGCGTGCCGCGTGGGGCAGTACCGCCGCTGGGGATTGGCTGGACTGGCCCGACCAATGGGAGCAGGCGCTGTTGGGGTGTGCAGAGGCGGGGAGCGCCGTGGAGCTGCTCCGGGTCGTGAGGGGGACGCGGCCCTGGCGCGGTTGGGGGAGGCCTCGGTGTTCACAGGGACTGACTCCGCCTTGGCTGAGCCCCCCGGGGGCTCTCCGGGACTCGCTTCAACTTCGCGAACTCCTCGGTGCCTGCGGGGACCGGTCCGGTCTCTGTGAGCTCCCGGCTGGCCTCAAGGACCGGCCCGGCTCGCTGAGCCCCCGGTGCCCGCAAGGCCCGGCTCCGGCCCCGCTGAGCCCTCAGTGCCCGGCATGGGCCTGCTAACCCAGCTAGTCCGCGGGCTGGTGCGCGGCGCCGACCGCGTGTCGCCGTTCACCAGCAAGCGCGGCCCCCGGAGCCACAACAAGGGCCGCGGTGCCAAGAAGCTCGGCGTGCTCACCCGCAACAAGAAGTTCCTCCTCGTCAAGGAGATGGTGCCCGAGTTCGTCGTGCCCGACCTGACGGGCTTCAAGCTGCGGCCCTACGTGTCGTACCGCGCCTCCGAGGGCTCCGAGCCGCCTATGACGGCCAAGCAGCTCTTCGACGAGCTGGTGGCTCCGCGCATCGAGAAGGACGTGAAGGACGGCACATTCGACCCCAACAACCTGGAGAAGTACGGCTTCGAGCCCACGCAGGAGGGCAAGCTCTTCCAGCTCTTCCCCAAGAACTACGTGCGGTAGGGAGAGGGCAGTGATACCGCCGGCCAACACGAACAGGCTCTATCACTGAACATTAAAGCAAATCCTTTTACCTTGTTCTTCTGTAATATCTGATTTAAATCCTGGGGGAAATCTGCGGTTTGATTTCCCATCCGTGGCTGGCAATTCCTCTGGGACGCAGTGGTCTCTGCCTGGTGAGCAGAGCCCTCTCCGGGAGTTCTGAGGGTGAGGGGTCCATGACGTTTCTAAGTATAAAGTACTGCAAAGTTTAAGAAGTAAACTTTAAAAATTAAATTAAGACTGAAAACGTTGACTTTGGGAGAAAAGCAAGTTTAGTGGATGGTCTGTGAGCATTTAGTCTGTGATAAGGGCTGACAGATGAGTCCTTACGGTGGTGGTTAAAACCCCCACATTTTCGGGGCTGGACAGGGCTGTGATGGAGTGGGGGTGCTGCAGCCCCAAACCACAGAAGGATGAGTTGTGATCAGGGATCAGCCACAGTGGGGATGGGGAAGGCCCAGCTTTTCTAACTGAACTCTGCGTTTTTCACCTCCTGGGAAGCTGATCAGCAGAAGCTACACCCAGGTGCCTGTTTCCTGCCTTCAGTGCTGCTGCTGTTGGCAGAAGTGGCCCTTCAGCCCTTCCCTTCTGAGACTTGCTGCCCAGCCAGGGCACTTTGCAGGTAGCTGGAGGGAGATGCAAGGCTGGAGAGCAGGAGATCCTGTGCCCATTGATGCCAATTCCAGCTTGGTCTTGACCACACCACATCATTTACCTCATACCCCATGTGAACGCAGATAATATCTGGGTCTCCTCATTTCTCTGAGCAAAGCAAGGCCTGGCCTAAAGCCTAAACCGGGCTGGTCTCAGTCAGTGACACCTCTACAGCTTCGCTGCCCTCGGGCTGTTTCCTGTCGCTTTCACAGGGCAATAAAAAGCATTACAACCTTTAAAACAGTCATCGGCAGATACAGGGACACACCCTCGGTTTTCCCAGGAAACTGGATTGTCCACTCCCAAAGAACATTCACCCCTTGGAGCCTGAGCCATCCCACACCAGGGCAGAAGGACCTCGTAAGGACTGTCAAGTAATTTGATTTTTAAAACTCAACCAAAAAAAAAGATAAATTACTTAATTAGTTTTATTTTAGAAACATCCAAAAATAGCATGTTTTTTCTTTAGCAAAAGCTCTTGTTTTCATTACTAATGTGAATCTTCATGTAACAGTGCTCCAGAATGTTTGCTAAAATACACATTCACCCTTGAGCAAGGGGTTTCAAAGCAGCAGTTTTCATCTGCTGGACCTCGTTTAGTTGCAGCACTGTTACACAGAGACCTGTTGCTGGTGTTTCTTTCCCTCCAGATAACTCATTCTTTAGGACCCTCAAAGACAAACCATGCAAGCTAAAAGTTACTGATCTAGTTTAAGCTGGTTTTTTGTTTCTAGGAATAGAGAAAATGTTCCAGAAAGGGTGTTTTGCTGATAGTTCACAGTGAAAAAAAAAGAGAGCTAATGGAGCAACCATGAGAAATCCTGCAGCCATTCCTGGAGGTAGTTAGGGTAATGCTGTTAAGATTTTGGTTTCTGTACTTATTTTAAACTTTAGAAGATGTCAAGAAACACCGCTTATACTTTTTGGAGGTTTTGATCTTAAAGCTGTTCACCTTTTAAAAACTGAGCTTGACTTTGGACCTAAACATGGCTTTGTGGAGAGCAGGATGCATGAGCTGGATACTGAGAGGCCATGGGGGGGTGGTTGAGTGGCACTAAAACATGATGGGGTCACTACAGGATTTATCTGAACCAGGGTTTGCTCAGCTGGGAATGATGAAGGAGTCTGCAGTCACGTGATGAGTCTGATGGAAAATGATGGAGAAGCACCAGGATCCTCACAAGGAGGATCCCACTTCCCATCACACCAGGCAGTCTGCCCTTCCTTCTGATCCAGAACTACTCTGTTAAACATCAGTGTGAGCACATTGCACTGCGTCTGGCCTGTCCGAGCTCTTCTCCAGGGACACACCCATCACACAGCCAAGCCTCTGCTCAGGGGCTTTTCTGAGACATTCAGGAAGCCGCCTGATCGCTTTGTGGGTCTGCACAGCAGCACAGCCAAGTCTGGTTTGTGAGGGAAGGAGGAGAATGGGCTTAACAGATCCATTGTGAAATGCAAACCAGCCTTGAAAGGATTCAGATCTGAGGTACAAAGCAGCAGCCTGTGAGAGGAGGGCTGTTCCCCTTGGAACTAGGACATTAAGGGAAAAACTAAATAAACCTGTCTGGGCATGACCACAGGCCTCTAAGCAAAGGCTTCCCTCTATGCTGAAAATAAAACACCAGGAATTCCATCAGTGTTGGCCTTGAAGGACTCCCAGGCTCAACAGGAAAATGGGAAAGCCCAGCAGAAGTTAGGGCATTAAGTCAGCTGTCACTCTCAGTTCAGGAGTTTTCCTCCCTCTTCCCTTGGGACTGGTCAGTGCAAACTTTCAGCTGTTCTTTCAGATGGAGATCTAGGACTTGGCACATCTGGAGGGGTCACCAGGCTCATCTCCCACTTCCACACATGGAGGATGTTGTCGTAGAAAGAACAAGTGGCTACAATGCTCATCTCTTTGGGGCTGTCTGGAGACCTGGCTGAGTCAGTGCCTCTGTCCAGCCCCATTCCATTGGGTCTCTTGGCTCCTGAGTCAGAGCTGCTGGCTGACCCTGGATCTGCCCCTTGGGCAGCCAAATCTAAACTTCCCTGTAAACCAGAGCCCCTGACCAGTCCAGGATCCCCAGCCAGCTTTGGCCCTGCCTCTGCTGCCAGTGCCACAGCAGGGCTTTCAGTCTCCTCATCCAGGATTACATCAAAAGTAGCTGTAGGAGACTCGTAAATTATCTTCAGGTTCTGGACCTGCAAATTCAGCTTCTCGTCTCCTTGCCCTGATGCTCCCACGAGCTCTTCCAAAGGCTGGCACACAGCAGCGAGGTCCTGGCTTGGAGGCAAGGAATCCCTTGGACACAGCCTTGACCAGTCAGCCCCATAGGCCAAGGAATTGTGCAGGACATAGGATGACAGGATGATACATTCCTCTGTGTTTTCCGCTTTAAAAAAAAAAAAAAAAAGATTAATTACTTAGCAATCAAGTTGTGGCAGAGTGCTCAGCGTCCATTCCAACACTGGCTGTGTCTCAGGAGTAGAGTTCTCTGGTACTGCCTTCTTCACCACAGAGTGAAGCATTCCAGGAGGAATGAGGTACTGACCATTTGTCAGCCACCTCTCAATGGCCTTGATTCTTCCTGGGTCAGTAGCAGAGACGAGGGTTTAACATGCATGAGGTTTAAGAGCATCATTATTCAAAGTGCCTACAAAGGCTCAAGACAGACAAGACTGATCCTACCACAACCTTCACTGAGCCATGAACACACCTGGAGGATTGCCAGGTCCTGGTTATTGTTATTAATACACTGCAGATGTTCTTCCTGTCACGTTTCAGCATTTGATCCTAACAGTAAGTGGACATCAAGTTTCTTCCTTCCCCATACAGGAGAAATGCCATCCTCATTTCCTAAGCTGTGGATCTGCCCAAGGTCTGGAGAACTCAGGAAGCCAACCATCCTCTGTCAGACTGCATTCATAATGTGAATGCAAATGGCTTTTCCACCATGGAAGTACCTTGTGATTCACATGAAGGGCTTATTCATGTAATTTTGGATTAACGAGGCTGCAAAGCACTTCCTTCCTGAGGCAATAACTGATTCCCCAGCAGGTCAGTGACTCCTGCTAACAGGAAAGCACCCCCTGACAGTCAGATGCACCTCTCTGAACCATCACAATGAACACAAACCCAGAATGGTTGTGCCCTCACACCAAACACAAAGGCTTTCCTCCCATGAAAAGTAGTTATGAGAGATTTACACACAGATAGTGACAGGGCCTTGGCACAAGCAAGCAGGCCAACAGAGTGCACAGATGTGGAAAAGCTGGAAGTTACCTCAAACTGGAACAAAGTGTGTGGCTATTAACACCATCTCAAGCCTTCCAGCAAGAGCTGGAGCTCCCCATTAACCTGGAGGCAGCAAAGGAGAGCAGCAGAGCAGCCCCGGAGCACCCCTGTTCCCTGGACACTCACCCAGGCTCCCGCGGCAGTCGAGGATCTTGAAGCCACTCTGCATGCAGGCTGCCAAGAGCACGAAATCACACGTGGGGTGCCACTTCAGCCTCCACACCCCACCTTCCACGTGGGTGTCAGCCAGGGGCTGCTTCATGTTCCTGGTGTCCCACAGCAGCACGTGCTCGTCGTAGCTGAGGACACACCACAAGCAGGCAGAAAAGCAGCACAGCCGAGTCAGGGCACAGCAAAAAGGTAGTAAAGACCATGTGCTGTGTACCACATGGAATTTCTGAAGAGGCAGCAGCAGGTAACAGAGAGAGATTGGTCACACCAGGGGAGAGCAGCTGGAAGAGACTCACCTGCCTGTGGCCAGGAGATTCTCCCGGTGGGGACTGCACTGAATGCTGCACACACCCATGGAATGTCTGCAGAGGGAAGAGAGCAATTCAAGAAGGGCTTCTTCCTTGAATTTCAAGGATTTTGAGTCCACATTATTTCATCAAGGTGTCTCAGCAGAGGTAAGCTCAAAATTTCAGTCCAGTGACCCACCCAAGCAGAGTTCCATCTACACAGTCCAACAGCCTTCTTAGGGACAAAACTTCTACTCACATAATCTCTCAGCACAAGTATTTTCTAGTAATATTTACCCCATACATTGCTGCTCAAAGGCCCTAAGAATTCCAGCAGAACAACTCCATTCCCATGAGACTTTACTCCCAAGATTAGTATTTCCATAGCAATAGTCCTCAGTGAAATTTAAGTTTAGAATACAGAAATTCCACTGGAATTAATACAGAATTAATATAGAATTCCACTGGAGAGCAATGTGTATTGTTTTAACCATTTTTTAAAATAAGATAAAAAAGAGATCACTTCAAATAACTAAACAGTGGAGAACAAAATATTTTTTAAAAACATTCCATAATAATATATTCAAATTTAACACACAAAAAATTGCCAAAATAAATGTGTAAATCAGGATCCTTTTTTAGAAAGAAACTACCACCCTTTTCACATGTAGAAGTCAGCACTTGGTTTATTGTGTTAAAAGACATAGAGAAGAAAGTTTCAACCTGAAGTTCTGATGAAAAAAACTAAGAGATGCCTCCATTTCCCAAGGGAGGCAGAACCAGGATCCACTATCACTGCACATCTCCGAATTCAGTGGCTTGGGAAGGGGCAGGGCAGCAGCAGGTGTTCCCACCCCACTGCTGGAGGGCTGGGCGTGGACAGGTCTCACTTACCTCCTGCTGGTGAAGACTGGAGCCTCCGGACTGCATCTGGTGTCCCAGCCCTTGAGCAGGCTGTCATCCCCTCCTGCCCAGGGACAAAACACTGTGACCCTCAGCACCGGCCCTGAGCATGGGGCAAAGCAGTGCCACATGTCTGCAGCCTCCTCAGGAGGGGCACCTCCAATCTCCACCCACTCTGACAGTGACAGGATCTGAGGGAAGGGCTGGAGCTGGGCAAGGCAGGCTCAAGCTGGAGATCAGGGAAAGGTTCTTCTCCCAGAGGGTGCTGGGCACTGCCCAGGCTCCCCAGGGAATGGGCACGGCCCCGAGGCTGCCAGAGCTCCAGGAGCCTTTGGCCAGCACTGCCAGGGATGCCCAGGGTGGGCTTGGTGGGGTGTCTGTGCAGGGACAGGGGTTGGACAACTCATCCTGGTTGTCCCTTCCTGCTCAGGGCAGTCTGTGACACCGAGCTGATGCTTTCCTGCCCTGGGATCTCACAGAATTTAACAGACACACCAAAAACCACTGGGGCTCCCAATACCCATCACCACAGAAAACACATGTGGTATCAATATGGTGGTACCCTCCCCTTTGGTAAGAAAAAAAATTAGAAGTCATAAAGACTGGACTCAAACAGCTCTCTGGCTCTTTGCATACTGCAGGAGAATATAATCCTTTTTGCCAATAGCCACCCAAAGTACAGTTTTCAGAGTACAGCTTCTCCTATTAACTCTAACCACTTTCCACCATCAAGAAAAGAAGCCTTTCACCTCTAACCAGAGGCCCCAGCTCTTTCAAGAAGTGATGCAAGCAGCACACCCAATCCTGAAAAATAAAAACCCAAGGAACACATCCCTAAACAAGGAGCCCCCTCCCCAACAGCCCCCAAGGAGATTCCCAGCCCATACAGACCTGAATACACAATATCAGTGTCCCAGTAATTAAAAGCAGCTATCCAGGCCTCAAATTTGTGAGCTTCCCACTGGTTCAGGATATGCACAGAAGGAGCAGATTCATCTATGGAGAAAAGATTCAGCTTCCCCTCTGAATCACTGTTGATCACTCTTAAAGGACATCCACTACAGCAGGGTACACAAAAAACGTTGGGAATTACGCAACAATCAAACATTTTGATTCAACTAAACACTGACAGAGACTGGCAGCATGGTGGCAGGAATGACACATTCATACAATTCTGTTCAGCTTCAGCCTTTTCAGCTTCATCTTATAATCACCTGCCTCAGTGACCACCACTCCCTGTTCTCACGGGGAGCAACCACTCACGCCCATGTCGGGAAAAGAACCACTACTGGCTCTTGTCTTTCTCAGAGATGCAAAACTTGACTTCTTACATGCTTCACATTACATCAATAAACAAATTCCATGTGAAGAGGGCTCTTTTTTTTCCCTCCAAGTCAGACTGACAATGGCCTTTCAGAGCCTCTTCCCTCTTCTGGAGTACAAAGAGATGTTTCATTTCCTTGCTATCGCTGAAACCCAAAGCACTGGCTGATCCTGACCTTTCCTGCTCTCTTCCTGTGCCACAGTACAGTTACAGTGTCTAAACACAATGACCTTGGAGCACTGGCAAATGTTTTGCAATTCCCAGTGCACAGATTTTCTGGCATTCCCTGACATGAACTAGGTCCCTTCTGTCCCTTCTATTTGGTTACCTGCAACTGCAGGCACTGCTTTGGTGGCCTGCAGCTTCTTTCCAGTTCTGTATCAAATGACTCTACCACACTGCATCTCTCAAATTCCCACAGAAGAGATACAGGGCCACCCCCTTCCTGCAGAGATGTGAACAATGTACATTTGGCTTCTAGGAGCAGTTATTGGTCTCTCAAGTGACAACAGTGACAGATTTAAAGGGACATTTCATCATAGCAACAATCATTTATCATGAAGGCCAGAGACAAAAAGGAGGAATGTAAGAAGAAAGTCTAACTGGCAATTCTACTTACTCATTAAACAGCACACACAGAAACAGCTTCAATTAGCAAATTTGCTCTGCAGCATTAAGCAATGACTGCCTGATACCCTTGGTTTGCAGCCTCACACCAAAGGCACCACTCTTCATCTGCACCTACAGAACAAATTAACCCCCCTCCCTCTTTCAAGGTACAGCTAATTCAGCTTATTTCATGCAGCAATGCTGTTTCTGAAATATCATGTATGAGTGCTTGAGAGAAGAAGGAGCCACTTCCAAACCGATTCTCTCCTGTTTCTCACTAACCCATGATTAAACTTCCTACATGTGCTATTATTAGCAGTTCTTAAGGAGAACTTCACACAAAATTTCAGCTGTTCTAAGAGCAGAGTTGGAACCAAAGGCTCCATTTACATCCCATTCTGGTCTTTCCTTTTAACAAAGGCAGCAGAAGACACATCCCTGGCTCACCTGCTGCCATTCCCCAGAGCACAACCTCCCATTTGTTGTTGGTTTAGTCTCTGCTCCTGTTCCAGTGGCCACTGTTTGTGTTCCTGTTACCTCTGCTCCTGAAACAGCAACTTCTGGAGCAGGGCCAGGGACACAGCAGGGATCAGGAAAGTCAAAACCACTAAAGACCACTTCATCCAACTCCTCAACTTCTCCTGAAAGTTGTCCCACACACCCTGGCCTCCAGCCCCAGCCTCCATCTCCCTTCCTCACCACTGCTCTCGTCCAGTGGACCAGTCCAAGGACAAGGCCAGTCGCTGTGCCCCGAGATCCACCCTGAAGCGTGGCTCCAACATGCAGCTGTTCTTCTACTGGAAACAAAAAGTATGGATTAAGACCGGGAAGACAGCAGGCACATAACAACAGGTGCAGTGCTTCCCACAGCAGGTTTTCCAGAAACTGATGAGAAAACGAGGGTCCCAGAATAAAGAAGCAATGGAATGTCCCACAGCACTGAACAATTGCCCAGTGCTGGCTGAGGGGCAAATATGCACACACAGGATCCCACCCTTCTGCTGCTCATCTCCCACCAAACCTCCCTTCAACACTGCTTCTTCTCAGGGAGAAATGAAGTGCAGCAGAAGCGATGACCTGAGTGCTGAATTCCCTTACAGACTGGTCTCTGCTTTCTTTGCTCTGTGAGAATAGCTCTGATCACTCTCTTCTCTCACCACCGAAAGAAACCCCACTCCAAAAATCCTCCCTGCTTTTACCAGCTTTGCACCTTCAGATGTTTCCCAGTTAGGCCACACTTGTTTCCAGGGTTTGGTTCTGCCCTCCTCCTGCCTCTCCTCCCCGACTTTGCAGGTGGGTAGAGCCCAGCCCACCTCTCTGGCGCCACAAACAAGTTCATAGAATTTATGACAAACATAATCAGGAGACAAAAGAAGCATTTAAAAAGCTAAGCATGCTGAGGAAGCCATGGAAACCACCCAGCTTTCCTGCGAGCCTATGCACGCTACTAGTAAATGTAGAGATATATCAAACATGGGTTAAAACCAGCTTCAGCAGCAGCAGGCATTGCATCCACCCACCTCACTTCCAGTCAGGTGGCAAAATTCCACAGCACCTGTGGAGTTTGCGATGCCAACCATAGGATGTTCTGCAACAGGAATGTGGCACCTAAAAGATCAAGTTAAACAAGTCTCCAATGTCCATCTTTCTTATATTTTAGGAAGAGAGCAAAGCCGTAACTTTCATTCCAACATGCAAAAGGAGAAGGTAAGTTCACACACACCTGCGAGGAGGGGATTCTGTACAGAAAAGATCTACTATATGTTATTATATAAATAAATGAGGCACAAAGTCATGACCAGCCCAGTGAGCAGAAAGTATAAAACACAAACAAGGCAATCTTTGCTCATTGGAACAAACCGGAAAGTATTTCCCTCCAAGAAGTCAGGAACTGTTCCATTAGTAACTATTGCTGTTGCTGCTATGCCAAAAAAGGATCCCCCGAGGAGCAGAGTGTGCTCCTCTGGCACTGAGCCTGGCCGGGCCAGCGTTACCATTTGATGTCCAGGATGGCAGCCGTGTCGATGCGCTGGATCTCGGTCAGCGGGATGTACGGCTGCTCCTCGTTGTAGTGATACAGGTAGAGCCGCCCCGTCCGGTCACAAGCCCCATTGCTCCCTCGGGAATCGCTCTGTGGCAAACATGGGAAAGAAAAGGGCAAGCTCAGCCGCGCTTCTGTCTCCGCACCCTGCTAGGAGCGAGGAGCAGGGCTGAGGCTCCCACTTGTCCAGTCCCAGTCTTGACGGATAAAAACCCCATCAGGGCCAACCACGCTCACCGGAGGAGGCTCTCTGCTCCCTCTCGAGCCACCCCGGCCGGGACAAGGCACGGCCCCGCCGCGGAGACCGGCAGGACCGGGGATGGGGATGGGGCTCGCCCCGGAGCGGGGCCAGGCGGGGATGGGAGTTCGCCGTGGTGTGGTGTCGGCCAGGGACGGGGCCGGGAATCTCCCCGAAGCGGTATCGGGCAGAGATGGGAATGGCAGTTCGCCCCAGAACGGTGCCGGCCGGGCGGGGATGAGGACGTGGACTCGCTCCGGAGCGGGGCCGGCCGGGGCCGGGCTCACCTGGTCGGGCGGGCGCAGATGGTAGGTGCCGCAGGCCAGGATGCTGTGCCAGCCCTCCACCGGGCACCACTCCACCGCGTCCGCGCTGAACTCCGTGTCCACCACCTGCAGCGTGCGCGTCCTGCACGGCGCGGCCATGGCGGGCCGGGCCCTGCTGCGCCGCCGGGGCGGCTCCCAGGAGGCTCCGGGAAGGCGGGGCCGCCGCCCGTCTGCTTCCCGGTCAGGGCGGGCCCGGGGCGGAGCTGCCCCCGCCGAGCCGCCTCTTCCCCCGGCCGGGCTGTCCCCGCACCCCGAGCGCCTGCCGGCCTTCGGGGCTTCCGCTCGCCTGTACGAGCTCCCTCCCAACCCGTCCTTCCCGAGGGAAGGGGCTGCAGCTCCAGCTGGCCCCGGGTGAGGGACCCCTGCCCTGAACCCGGCAGCTACTCCCGAGAGACAACCGGGATCAGCCTTCCCTCGGCATCCTCCCAGCGCCTCGCTTAGAGACCTTCCTCACCTCGGCACTTCCCGAGGAGACGCGGGCTGGGAGCGCTGCTCCGGACCTCGGAGCGATCCTGGTCGCTGCCCTGAGCCTTTCCCTTTCCCCTGTCCTTTCCCAGGCGGAGGGCGGGTCCTGCACACCCGGGATGCGCTCCGCAGCCGTTCCCACCGCGGTGCTGCTCCCTGCGCTCCCGTCCTCTCCTGGGGTCTGGATTGCCGTTGTTCCCCTCCCGGAAATCCTGCAGACACAAAGGTCTCGTTGCTGAGTGAAATCAGCCAAGGCCTGGCCGTTTGGTGTTTTCCTATAACCAATCCTACATTTTTTGACACTGAATTTCATCTCCCGCTCTCTCATAACATCCTTCTGCAATTCACTCAGCTTTTATTATTATTACACTGAATAACCTCATCAGTGGATGTTGTCAGTTTCATTATACATTACCCTTTTCCTAATTTTTTTTTTAATATATTGGGCATACATCTGTTACTTCCCACCACCAAAAAACCCCTCACTTCTACTCTTCCTTTCCTGTCTTTTAAACAGTTGTCTATGTGACATTTCCCTTTTTGACCAGCAGCTTTTTTCCTTGAGTGTTAGAGCAAAGTCATCATTAAATGCAGTTCAGACTGTCCCAACCAAATCCCCTTTTCCCTGCTTGTTGATGCCTGGAGTTGAAGCAATTCCAGTAAAGCTTTGGAGCACGATTTCCCTGTACAAAACCCACACTGACAAAACCCTCTGTATTCAGCCATTGGTGCTGCATCACAGCATCCATGAAAGTGCAGGTGGCTGTAGTTTGAAATTCCTTCCAGAAGGTTCCATGTGCTGGAAAACCAGCAAAGTACCAAAGGAGAGGTCACATCCCAGCTGGGAGCTCAGCTTATTCATCCCTGAGCTCCCTCACAGCCACGGGTGGCACTGTCTGGTCCTGGCAACTTGCTGCTCATTTCAGCTGAACTTTAATCTCTCCTGAAAGCACTTCTGCTCTGAACAGATTCTCTGTGGAGCTCTCCATATGGAAGAATTCCTGTGTGAACTCCTGTGCTCTTTCACAGGGAACACATATGGAAACAATTCACTGGATTTTCTTCTGCTGAGACTTTCGTCTTCAGGTTAGTCCTTCCCTTTGCTGCGCACCAGTCTCTGCCGACTCTAGCAGTGCCCCTGCTCCTGATTTTTTTAAAACTACTCATCCAAGTTTTATAACATGAACATTCTTTGTATTTCATTCTTTGCATAATTTTCCTGGGTTGGTTTTTTGCTTGCTTGTTCTACTTTTCACCTGCCAAATGTTGTTCTTGCCATCTCTTACATTTGGACACAAGTTCCATTTACAAAGGATTTCTTCTTACTCTGAGTATCCCACATGCTCCCGTTTAATCACACCAGCCTCCTTTTGCTCTCAGTGCTGTTCTGCTGGGTGGTGAACCTTTGCTCCTGGCCCCTGAGGTGTCTTACACCATCTCCATGCCTTCCATAAGCATTTCAGTCTTTCACCTGCTCCTTTTACCTCAAGTTTCATTTAAAATTAAGTCACAGACGAAAACTAGACTACAAACTGATGGTGTGTTCAAGGTTCAAACATCAAAACACCAAGCCCTGCAACCCACTGTATTTCATATTTTGTGTTTCTTAAGACAGCCAGGATTTCCAGTTGTGTTTTCTGCATGTTGGGATTAGTGATATCATCTGACTTGGACAGGAAGGAGCACCTGGAAGTACCTGCATCAACATTTCATGGTGTGTTTACAGGGGACGTGCAGCCCTCTGTTACAGCCAGCTGAGCTGGATTTACCAGATTTCCCTGCAGGAAAGAACATGGATGAAGAACATCGCCATCGGGGGAAGCCCTTGGAAAACCAGTTCTTTATCAGAACTGTCCAGGTCTGCTCCCAGATAAATGACTCCAATCCTGGGTTTTTAAACACTTGTCCATATAGATATCCCTGCCAGCCTGTGTTCTCTGTGGGTAAGGAGGGCCTTTACATCTTCTGGGATGGCTTGAGGAGCTGCCACCTTCAAGTTCCTTTCTGACCCTCCTTACTGAGAGGGAAGATCTCTGCACATCCAAGATCTGCCAGAATCATTGATCACACAACCTCCCCCACCAGCAGGCAGGGATGTGTTTACTGCAGTCCCCACCACCTTTCCAAGTCAAAATCCCTGTAGCCACTTCTCTGCTCTGGCCTAAGGACAGTCTGGAGTCAGAGATCAGACGCAGAGGTCAGAGCCTGCTATCACCCTGCACCTCTGCAGGATGTCTGGGCAGTTTCTTTCCACCTGGGTTGGCCTCAGAGTCCTTGAACCCCGTGGGCATCTCCCCACCTGCTGTACCCCATCCTCCCAGCCCTTCCCTCCCACAGCTCCTGGGCTCAGGATTTCCCCAAACACCCTCCAGCCCGGCTTTGTCCTGCCCTTCCCCAAGTCCCACCGTTCCCTCACTCCCTCAGAGGAATTTCCCCATTGCTCCCCCAGGCCTTGGGCTGCAGCCTGTCCTTGTCCTCAGGGCAGCACTACAAACATCAGCAGCAATTCTTCCCTGCTTGGCGCTGCTCAGGTGTTTAAGGGCTTTAATACAAATGTAATTCCTGATAATAAAATGGAAAACTGGCAGGACAAATAGCAGCCTTTTAAACAGGCAAGGGGGAAAAAAGTCAATACTTCTGCCCTATTCAACAGATTCCTCAAATAACAAATAAAATATTCCTTATGTCCCATATTATATTAATCAAAAACTGTGCATTTCATTTCAAGGAAAGAATTTGTGTTTCCTTTAAAAAAAAGATTACCCATTACAGGAAAATTTGATTTGGTCCTGCTCAGTTTTTTTCATACTGAAGGGCATTTTGGGCTGCCTGAACAGAAAAGTTACAGTACAACTGTGGTTTAAGAGTGGCAACTTGACCAGGTGCCTTCAAGTGAACTTCCAGCAGGAAGTTTCAGAAGTTCTTTACTATTTCCCAAGATGCTTACAGCCAAAGAATGAAAACCCACCAAAATGTTAATAATTCAGAACTTCCTGTGCAGATATTAGAAACAGAATATAATATTGGAAGTCCACAGCAGATCAATTTTCTAACAAATTGAATACAAGCAAGACCAACATTGCAACATGAAGTAGCAAAGTGAATCCTGATGGAAAAATCAAAATTTTAAACAGCTTTTACAAAAAAATTTTCACTAAGCACTCCAAGAAAGGCTCTGCATTAAGCACTCAGCAGCTCACATTCTTCTACTGTGAAGCAAGACTAACACCTGGCACTAAATTATCCATTTAGTTCTTCAGGAAACTCAAATGATGTTCTTTACACTTCTAAGGCAAAAATGAAAAAGAAAATGGTTATTAACAAAAAGAAAAATAGGCATGTGCTTTGCAAGGGAAATCCTCCTCCCATATTACTTTTACTCATTACTACATTTAAAAAAAAATCAAAAAGTGATTCTTGGATGGATGACAAGTCTTTAAAAAGTGAATAAATAATTCAAATTACCCAATATTAGATATTTAAACATCTCTGCACATGACTGGAGTGTTTGCTATGCTACAGGGAAGCCACGAAGGCAACATCCACACGCAGCTGCTACCTGAGCTCCCCTACCACTGCCTTCTGTACAAGAGCTTTGGAACAGAAAGCTCATCCAGTTCCTGAAAATCCTGGCTGCTCCAAGGCCCATCTCCAGCAGCCCCTCCAAGGCAACCCCGGCTGCAGTGCCTGGACACTGATCCCAGAGGGTCCCTACGCCCCACGCCAGCTCCTGGGGCACTGCTCCTGCCCCGCAGGGACTTCCAGCAGCCAGGGGTGACTGAGCTCTGGAGGCAGCTGGAAGGGAAGGGGAAAAAGCCAGAGAGCAGACATGGATTCATTCCAACCTTTACTTTGTTTGCTCTTTTTTTGGTTGTATTTTTTTTCAAATAGAGCTTCCATGCAGAGTGCTCCAGAGTAAGTGCTGATGCCGGAGCCTGTCCCCCGGCCTTGGCACTGCCACAGACACTTCTGCCACGTGGGAGGAAAAGCTTTTGCTACATGACTTTTTTTTTCCCCCCCAAACTTTTAGGCCAACAACATGTTCTCATCTGAACATTACAGTTAATGAGTGCTATCAAGAATTCCTAACAAAAACTGTACATGAGTTTACAAACGTATTAACATATAAATAATGAGAAGCTTCCTGCCTGGAGCCTCCACAGTAGTCTTTTTGCTTGAGAATATAATACTGGAAGGGCAGACCCAATCCCTTTCCACAGCACCAGTCAGAGCTGGCTTAGTCCAGTCAGCCATTCTGCTCAAGCATCACAGGGTTTTTCTTCAGTGCCTCTGGCTTTGATAAGCAGTCTGTCATACTGTGCAAAAGCAAGAGTCCAATGCCTTTGGGAAGGAATCCTGCTGCTGAGAGGCCTCTGCCACCCGGTCATCGTTCTGGTCCGAGCTCCTGCTGGAAGGTCCTTTTCTTCTCCCGACAGTGTTTCTTGTGAGCAGGCCAGTCCTTCTGCTGGCACTGCGAGCCGCAGTACCGCGCCACCTGGCAGCGGCCACAGATGTTGAATTCACGTAACTGGGAACAAAAGATGGCATCAGAGGGGCTGCTCAGTGCCCAGGAGAACCTCAGCATCACTCCCAGGGGACACCCCAGCAGCTTTCCCAAGAGGACCCAACAGCATTCCCAAGGAGCTTTAAGATCAGGTCTTCCAAGCCCGTCACAAACAGGTGACAAGACAAGGCTGAACAGCCTTAAGCTGAAGGAGGGCAGGGTTAGAGGGATATTGGGAGGAAATCCTTCCTGTGAGGCCCTGCATTGCCCAGAGAGGCTGTGGCTGCCCCTGGATCCCTGGCAGTGTCCAAGGCCAGGCTGGACAGGGCTTGGAGCACTCTGGGATAGTGGAAGGTGTCCCTGCCCATGGAATGAATTGTAAAGTCCCTTCCAACCCAAACCAGTCTGGGATTCTATGAAACACAAACATCCCACCACAGGTTTCAGAGAACCAGAAAGGTTTGAAGCAATTTCTGTGGCTGTACATTTGCTCTTGTAAAATAGGCTTAATAGACAAAATATTGGAGCATTACACATTTGTTGTCACAATGCTGCTGTTTCTGTTTTCAACTACAAACACCTGAAATTCAGAAATTATCAGGAGGGCTGCACAAGCTCAGCCATTGCCAAAGTTACTGTTATGGAGGGAGCTTGTGAGCACAGACCAAAATAAAAGGCAGAGCTGCCTCTGTTGCAAATACAGGGAATTTAAGATAATTTTTGCAAATGTTCCCTTCCCCAAAGCAGAAAGTGGAACAAAATGGGTTTAGCCTATTCAGCATCTGCTATCACAAGAAAAGCCCTTGTTAATAGATAAGGCATCTGTGTGACAGAGGCACAGCCCTTGCACAGCTCATTCTCTCACTCCTGATGTTGCTTTATCTTCTTCCAGCAGAACTTTTCCTCCCAGCTCTCCCCTGAATGAAGGCCACTGCAATTCACCTTCTGCTCAGGAAATGGTAACCAGATGATTTTTTGATTCCATGACTGTCCAAGCCCTCTTACAATGCTTCCTGCTGTCTCACACAGCTGCTCACTCATCCCAGTTCTGCTCCCTGCAGGAAAGCTTCCACCTGGCTTTTTGTGCACTCTGCAGAAATCAGCCTCCTCCCAGCAGCCCAGTAACATCCAGTTCCAACCCACATTCCCTCCAACTGAAAATTATCACAGGCTCTGGAGGTTCAGGCCAAAGAGAACCTGAGTGGAAGACAACTATTGCTTTTAGCCAGTGAATGGCTCGTATAAAGCTTTACATTTTAAATAACAAATAAATCCCTAGACACACCATTAGCCCAAGGCATTCCATGCTCACTCCCAGCTCTCTGAACCCACCTGTTTTTCAATCATTGTGCAGGGAGGGTAATGACATTCATAGTAAGTGCAGGAGTTCTCCTCCTCCTCCACAACATCCCCATTAGCGTTGTAATATCTGGTTACATTCAGGACAGGAAACTGCTCTTCTATGGGGTCTGTAGGAAGCTGCTGGATTGCCAGCCAGTACAGACTTTGTTCCCTGGAAAAAAAACAAGTACAGGTTTGGTACATCAATTCATAATAATCATACAGAGAAACTGATTCCAAATTTATTAATAAATAAGGTTAACATTTTATTTAGCTTCAGACTGCACATACCGCTCATATATTGGGGATTTTTAATGTTATTTTAGCCTAAGTGCAAACCCCAGAAGTTTAAAGCTATCTATCAAGAAACATTTACATTGAGCAAAATTAATTCTGTGCAAAAATATTCACACCAAGTCAAAATTTATATCTGGCTTGAAGTCTGTTCTTGTTCTTGAACCCCCAAAATCATGTGGAGCATTTGTAATTCACTACAACTTCTCAAAATCAGTTTAATCAGCTCTGAACACTCCAATCTTAAAGCTGCTGCTGCCAATGTTTAAGAAGAGTGTGAAGTCTGTGGGTCTCATCATTGATTATCCAGATCCATCCTGGCATGAAGAGTTTGATGTGCTGATTGGCATCACTGAAACCCAGCCCATGGGAAGCTCCCACAAGCTGCTGGTGAGAGGGGCTGGAAGCTGAGCCCAGAACTCACCCTGAGTGAGTCCAACCCCAACTCACAACTCCCACCACGAGCATTCTGCAGCTCCCAGTTCCCACAGGTCACACTGGAATTTCAGTGTGTGGGGCAGAGGGCAGTGAGATGTGCAGGTTTCCCTGAGCCTCTGCTCAGCTGGGAGGGCACAGAGGCTTCCTGCTCCACCAGGCCCAGCAGGACCTCACAACATGAGGTGAGATGGTCCCTGCACAGCAGGGACATGAGCACTCACTGTGCCCCACGTGAGGAAGCCAGAACAGAGTGATGTGTAAAGCATCCAAGGTTAAATCAAAAAGGCTCTGCCAAGGCACAAATCCCTAAAGGAAGGAGACAACATCTGAAGAGATTTTCATTCCAGCTGCCAGGTGCTGCCATACCTTTGTTTGCTAGAGATTTCCTCAGCCTTGGGCTTCCAGCCCCACGGGACGAGGCGCAGATTGTCCAGGCGGTTGTCCACGGTCACCGAGTTCAGGTGCACGACCTGAAAGCCAGGAGCAATCCCTCCCCTGTGCCTCTCCCTGCAGGAGACAAAACCAACCTGAAGGTCAGTGGTGACCAGGGAGAGCTGAAAACCAAAGGATCACAGCAATTCCAGAGGCAGTGTGAGTTGGGACCTGCTGGCACTGAGCTGCAGACTCCAGTGGCTGCTTCAGACAGGGCAACTCAGGAGAAAGTGCCTTTTTCCAGCAGGTGATTTCAGTTATAAATTAAAAATTGAATCAAAAGACAGAGTGTAGAGCAATGTTAAGTGTATTGCTTAGTCCCAGAGTCTACTCCTAGAGATCCATGGAATTACAGTGTTCCTTGAAAGGTGCCAATACTGGCTTTTTATTTTCATAGGAAATTCTATCAGACACATTTGTGCAAGTGTGGCACTGGTGTGGAGTCACTGGCCTTATTATTTATGAAGAAACATCTCTGAACAGCAACAGGACAGAGGTTTCACCAAGTATGCAAATGCTCTTTAGACTCTAATTGTGTGTAACACACTGGAAGTCTGAAATGACTCCACAATTGACCAAGAGACACCTGAAATTTGTCCAAAACCCAAAGCAAGACTAAGCCAAGATGGCTGCAGGGGGAATCTTCTCTACTGCCTTTTAAGAGCTTTCATTTCCCTTCCCTTCTTTCCACCTCTCCTTTCTCTGTTTCATCAAGTATCAAGTTCACTGTCAAACACCCTCATGCCTGGACAAGTTTTGGTATCACTTCTTGCAGGAATCCCCATCCCAGCTGAGATGCAAGGCTTGGACAGAAGGCTGTGTCCCTGTGATTGTTCTGCCATGAGGAACTTGCCAGCACAGGAGAAAAGGACCAAGCAGAGCTGACAGCACTCCCTGAGGGTAACCCAGCACCTCCTCCATGGACACCTCCCAGCAGCTCCTCACAGCTTCACCCAAGCCCAGCCTGACACTGAGTCCTGCTCAGCCCTTACTGAACATTTCAGTTCAAAGAGTTAATTTAATTTTGAAGAGATATGCGCCTGAGTTAAAAAATTCCCACTTTTTTAACCTTTACAAAGCTCAGCATTACCCAGCAGAACAGAAAACTCATTTCACTGTGACTTATAGTGAAAAATATAGGATGTTGTATTCTTGGTCAAATTCCACACAGATACGTGTAAGTTATACACCTTGGGGATAAGAAAAACTCTTGCACTTCACATTTGCCCCAAAACTTTGGAGAATTTAATGAGGAGAATCCCCTTGGAGAGGCTACAAGCAGCACCTACACACAGACTGTGCTGCAGCTCCCACCAGGTCATTCCTGTGAGGACACCTCTGCATGAGAACAGAGCCTGGAGCCCCCTGCCAGGGAGTCTGCTGGGCCTCCACGGAACAGGGAAAAGTTCTTCCCTTTGAAGGTAAAACTAATAAAATCCTTCTTTCAGGGAAAAAACAACCAAACTGCACACATTAAAGCAAACTAACTGTGTATGGCAAGGAGCCTGCTGAAGTGCCCTAAAGGAGGAATCCCAGAATCCCAGCTTGATCTGGGTTTGAAGGGACTTTAAAATTCAGCTCATTCCCTGCCATGGGCAGGGACCCCTTCCACTATCCCAGGGTGCTCCAAGCCCCATCCAGCCTGACCTTGGACACTTCCAGGGCTTCCCCACCCTCCCAGGGAACAATTCCTCCCCAATACCCCCTCTATCCCTGCCCTCTGGCACTGGGAAGCCATTACAGCAAAAGCCACTTTTGAGTTGTTGAAGGCCAGTAGAGGGTCTGGCAAAGGGAATCAGGAGCCCTGAGGGCTCCAAGCCCAGGGAACTCAGGAACTGGTGAACTGCTGAAGGTGAGCATCAGTCAGATACGGAGACAGGGAAGGAGTTAAGGTTCTCAGAATGAGCCTAGGACAAAGTGCCAGCTGGAGAGATGGGACAGATAGGAGACAGGAATCTGGGAGGAGGAGACAGAAGTTCAGAGCAAGAACAAACTGTGCAGGGGGGAAAGGGAAGGGGATTCCAAGACTAAGTTAAGAAATACTTTTTGTTTTATTAGATGAGAGTTTAGAAACTGCTGGAGTTGGGGAAAGAGAGAGGATTATGAGAGATTGTCCTTGACACTGGGATGTCACAGCAGAGTGGCACATACCTACCCCTGCTCCTCCACAGCCCAGATCTGCACCCAATACCCCCAAAAGCAAATTCTGATCAAACCCCCTCCCACACTGAGCCAGTCTTTACCTCCTTGTATGAAACCACATTTATCTACATCACTGCCAGCTTTTCTGTGGCCTCAAGTGCCAAAAGCCTAAGGTGGAAGTTGGGCCTTGCTGGTGAGCAGGCAGTGACAAACACCACTGCACTGAGGTGCCAGAACTTGTCAGGCCAAATTCAGGGTGGTTCCTCCTCTCCACACATCAAGAGGGAAGCTTTGAACACCCCAGCACTCCACTGCCCCCCCTCCCCAGGCCTCACTGACCACCCCAGTTCATCCACCCTGAGCAGGAAGGACAGGCTGTGGAGAACCTGCCTTGTCCCTTGCAGAAGGGGCAGAGGAACAGCCTCAGTAATGCAGCCAAAGCTCCTGCAGAGCTGGAGCTTCTGCCTCCCCCTGCACTCCTGAGCTCCTGCAAGATGCCAGGCAAAACCCTTCCCCCAAGACTTTTCAGGGAATTATCTGGATCCTGTTCTTTTGGTATTTCAGCAGCTCAGAACACAGGACTGGAATAAAGAGCAGACACAGCAATTCCAAGCAGCAGGAACCAGAACTGAGCCTGTGATAGGCAGCAAGATGGCAAGTGCTCTTAAAAAAACCCCTTAAAATCTCCCAGAAATCAGGTCTTGGATGTCTTTTCAAACATGCAGTTGGTGCTACTTATGACTAATCCCCTGCTGCTGCTGTTCCCCAGGGAACATCTCTACACTCAGCACAACACAGAGCTGGGATTGCTCCACAGGGAACGGGTGAGGGGATGAGCCTTCTGCAGAGACATCCAAACCTTGCTTTGGGGGAGCTAAAACTCCATGTGGAAATCACAGCAAGCACCAGAGAGCCTGAAGAACCATCAGGAAGTTCTCCCTGTAAGAATTTTTGCAGCTCATGTTGGCAATTTCCAGCTCTTGGTTGCCTTTTGATCCCACAGTTGCCTCTCCACAGGGCAGCAGGAGGGCTCTGGGAGAAGGTCCCTGTCACTGCTGCAGCTCCAGCAGTTCCTTTCTATCCCAGGGCCTCATGACATGAGCAAAGATACCTGCTTAACTAGAAAAGAAAAAAAATTCAAAAAAATCTGTTTTACTTGCATCTACCATATGCTGCTCACCATTTCTTAAATCAGAGGCACACGACTGGGTTGGTTTTTCGTGTTTTTGGGGGTTCATGTGCAGAGAACAACTGAATTACACACCTACACCTGCAGTAATCCACGTTCCTTGGTTTTCCTTCATCCAAGGAGTCAGGCTAGCACTGGAAGTGCAATCACTGCCTGGCTCTGCCCACCTCTCCTGAGTCTCACGGGCTCCAAACCTCCAGCACTGCCCCTCCTCACCAAGGGAAGGATCTGCCACTACTCTCCAGCCCTGGTCTGTGCTCACAGCAGCCCCAAAATTGCTCTGTTTAGGAGGGGCAGAAGCTTCACAGCCCCTGAAGAGATTCAGCCACTGACCTGCAGTGTTTGAGCTGCAACTAAAGATCAGCAACATAAACACCTTCAGGACCAAAAGGAATTCACAGAAAAAGCAGGGATATTTTGTATTTTCTAGTCCAGAAATCTGACTGCAACTTCAGAACTGCAGCTCTGCTTGCCTGGCAGCTGACACTCCCCCTCTGTGCCTCTCCAAAATCCCCATTGCACACATCTCTTATTTTTAAACCCAGCCCATGCTCCAGTGACACAATTTGAATTTCCTAACTGAATATGCTCAAATGACTTCCTAATTTGAGTAAAACAAGCCAGAAGAGGCAATGGCTGGGCTGTGTCATAAGCAAATAGCTGGGCTGTCATCATTTGCACAGCCTTCAACAATTGACCTGAGTAATTTTCAGGTGCTGTTTAATGCTACTTACAGATAATAATTATGACTGTCTGAGGTTCACAGTTAGCAGCAGCTCTCAGTGATTTGCTGCACATACTGCAACCAATTTCATAATTTCAATAAAGTTCTACGTGCAATAAGACTTAACATGAAGAGATGCAGGTTAAAAATCCACATTTAATAAGCAGATTGGAAATAATAATAGTAAGAATAATCTGATATTCTTCCTGTCTCCTTCCTCCTGTGCAGAGCCTGGTTCTAGGGAATAAAAGGTAACCTGGAATGATGAAGGGCATCCTGGGCATGGTGACTTCCAAGGATGTGGAACTGAATAGAAAATAGGCTTAATTTTTCCAAAAAGAGTTTTAAAAGAAATAAGATTTCTTAGGCAGATCCCACCTTTTCTACAAACCCATCAACACCCAGAAGGAGCAATAGATCAGCTCAGAGGGTGAGCTGCTCTATTAGAAATAGCTGCTAATAAGGAAATTGGCCCCAAAACTTAATGTTCACCCTAGGAAGGATTTCAAGGATTTGTAGAGTATGGAAAACAAGATGCAGCAGCTGATGTGAACCATCAGCAGCATCACCTCAGGCAGTTTTGCAGAAAGCCATAGAAAACACCTCAAAGTTTTAAGTTATCAGGAGTTCCCTCTCTGCAGTGCTCTGCCAATTCTCAGCAGACAAAAAACCCCACAACAAACCTTCAAAGGTTTGTCTTCACCTATTAAATGGTGCAGGTCACATTTTTCCCCCCAGCTGAAGTTTGGGCAGCATTTCCCAGGTGTAAACAGGGTGTCCATGAACAACACTCACCCGTCCCTGCTTTCCCTGCCTGGAACATTTCACAGGCTGTGCCGTGTGAGGACTCTGCAAACCAAAGTCCTGTGGGCACCCTGTGCTGGGTTTCCAACTCTCCTGAGGGGACTCAGGCTACTAAATCACTGCACACGAGTTGGTGGCAGCAAAGGGAACCCTTGGTTTCCACTCCCTGCGGTACCCACCAGAGCAGCTCGTGCAGGAGGCGCCCTGAGCCCCGGCCTCGGTTCTTGTCGAAGGCGTACGCGAAGATTTTAGCACCATTCCCGTCAGCATCCACCTCCATCCGAGCCTAGAGGGAAGGCAAAGGTGAGATCAGCACCCATGGGGCACATGGCACCTGCTCCACTGCGATGGACCCAGCATTTCACACCTGTCCCTGCAGGTCCCTTGGGCTCGGTGGGATCTGAGCTGTCTCAAACCCGCAGGGCTGGCTGGTGGGGCTGGGAAAGGGCAGGGAGCAGCTGGGGGCCTGCCTGGATAAAGAACAGCAGGAATGCAGCTGTGGGACTGGGATTCATGTCAGGATCCACACTCTGCCCCAGTGCAGCCACCAGGGCTTTGCTTTCAGCACTGCCCCTACACCCACCTCACTGGGAGAGCGAGGGCCTGTCATTTTTCCTGCACTCCACAAGGCTGTGTTGGTGCCAAAGCTCACAAAGCACAGTAAGAACTTGATACATTTGGGACAGTCACAGTGTGTTACCACCACAGTGACAGAGACGTTCACAGTGGCTGCCAGAGGGGAGGAATGGACAGACAGGGAGTGTTCTGGCAACAGCACTGCCCAAACTCCTAAAATTCCTAAGAGCAGCCCCAAAGCATCCACTGCACCGCAGAAATTTAGCGGATGATGGTCCCTCCTCCAAAAAAAGCCTTATTTGTTGAAGATTCTGTAATCATTGCCTTTCAAAGCCTTGGTAGAACCCACTTACCCGCTTCAGTGGATGTGAAGAGGAAACACTTGTTTCTGGTCCCATAATCAGTTACAATAATACAGGTTTTCCTCATCCAAGACTAAGTGCAGATTGAACATTTTTAATGTTTGCCAAACCATGGGAGAACAAATTATCAGTTCTCCAAAAGCATAAAAATAGTATGAAAACAAAAAACTACATAATAAATTAATACATGTTTTAAAACAACGTTTGTCTACTTGAAAAAAAAAAAAGAAACCCCAGAACTTTTCCTGCTTAGAAGCCTCCACATTGGGACTTCAATAACTCAAAACTGCTTCTTTTTCCCTCAATCAGGGGAGTTGCAGGCACACCGCTTCCACGAGCTGTTTGCTTGGAGCAGGGCACAAGGAAAGGAAAAAGCCGAAGCTCCAGCGGGAGCCCGAGCACCGCCAGCCTCGGGAGGGCGCGGGGGGCGGCGGCGGGGCCGGGAGCCACAAAAACCGGTCAAATAACGCGAAGAGAGCGCGGGCAGCGGGCAGCGGCCCCTCACCTCGAAGGAGTAGCTCTCCACCAGCGGGATGTCCTGCTCGTCGATCAGCGTGTACTTGGTCTGGAATACAGCGAGAGCGCCGTCAGCGCGGCCCCGGACCGCACGGCACGGCCCCGGACCGCACGGCACGGCCCCGGACCGCACGGCACGGCTTCGTAAGGCCCCGTAGGGCCCCGGCAAAGCCTTAGTGTTGTCCTGGCATGGCCCCGGTGGCTTGGTAAGGCCCGGTAATGCACAGCACGGCCCGGCACAGCACGGCCCTCCCCGCCCGTCGGCTGCCCCCCGCCTGCCCAGACCCCTCGCCCCGGCCCCGCCGCCCCCCC